>JAYESA010000005.1:98976895-99234395 GCA_036927795.1 Iris macrosiphon | reverse complement strand
ATGAGTTTCAGACCTTTGACGCTATGATGCAGGCAGCCAGGAGGTATAAGTACACATCACAGAGGATTACCGATCGAGTTGGGAGTCAGAAGAGGTCCAATATTTCCAGAGGATCGGCATCACATTCATCTACGCCAGCTCCAACAGTTAGAGCTCTGACGATTGGATCCTCGAGAAGGATAACATCATCTCAGCAGTCTTCCCAGACGTTTCCTCAGCAGTGGCAGTCATCTTCTTTTTCTTCTCGTAGTTGCTTCCATTATAAAAAGCCTGGACATATAGTATAAGAGTACCGTAGGGCACAGGGATTGTACTTGGTGTGTGGGGCATTAGACCACATAGTCAGAGCATGTCCTAGGAGGAACCAGACTGGATCATCATCGGCCCAGTCAGTAGTTCGGCCAGCAGCGTCGTAGTACAGGGCACCAGCACCAGTGCAGTAGCAGCAGGTTCAGAGATCTTTGCCTCCACGGGCTCAGGCATTCCAGCAGGGGCCGCAACAGTATGCGCAGACCCAAGCACAAGAGAGACCTAGAGGTCAACAACAGAGGGGACCAGCACCTAGAGGATAGGGTCAAGCCTTCTTACTAACGATGGAGAAGGCTTTGGCAGTAATAGAGGTGGTAGCAGGTACAATTCTCGTCCACTTTCATTCAGCTTCAGCTTTATTTGATTCGGTTGCATTGTATTCATTTATATATGCACACTTTGCGGCACGAGTTGGATTAGAGTCTAAGTCCTTACCTGTAAGGTTCAATATACTTACTGGTAACGGTCTCGTGGGAGTAGATTGAATATAGGTTGAATATACTTTCTTGCGAGACTGATAGAGTTTCCTATGGGCGATTATGATGTCGTACTCAAGATGGATTGGTTGAGTGCAAGACATGTGATGATAGATTTCCATAGTGGCAAGGTTATCTTTTGTGTACCTAGTGGGGAGGAGTTCTCATTCTTGAGAGGTGCAGTAGAGTCACCGGAGGTTACATTGATGATGGCAGAGGCTGAGGAGACACAGTTTTTAAGAGTAGTTTGTGAGTTTTCTGACGTATTTTTCGATGAGCTACCAGGTGTACCACAGGTTAGAGGCATAGATTTCTATATTGATTTGATCCCAGGAGCAGAGCAAGTATCAGAGAGAGTTTATAGGATGTCACCATCTAAGTTGGAGATCTTGTATCGGATGATTGAGGAATTGAAAGCTAAGGGATTCATTAGACCTAGTGCATCGCCTTGGGGAGCCCCGTTATCTCTTGTTAAAAAGAAGGATGGTTCATCATGATTAGTTATTGATTATAGAATACTAAATATGGCAACCATTAAGAACAAGTATCCCTTGCCCAGGATAGATGACTTGTTTGATCAACTCAGTGGGGCAACTATATTTTCTAAGATCAATTTTTGGTCAGGGTATCATCAGATCAGAGTCAAAGAGCAGGACATACCCAAGACGGCGTCCAGATCTAGATATGGTTATTGGGAGTTTCTAGTTATGCCATTTGGAATGACCAATGCACCAACTATATTTATGTCTCTCATGAATAGCATCTTCATGCCTTACCTAGACCAGTTTGTGATAGTATTTATTGATGATATCTTGGTTATAGTCAGAGTGAGAAAGAGCATGAGCAACATCTTTGTGTAGTTCTTCATATTCTTTGAGAGCAGCAGTTGTACGCGAAGTTTAGTAAGTGTGAGTTCTGGCTTGATCGTATCTCATTCTTGGGATATATCATTTCTAGAGGAGGAGTTAAGGTGGATCCCAAGAAGGTGGAGGCTATTAGGAGTTGGCTAGTACCCCGACAGCTTCATATGTGTGTAGTTTTCTGGGTTTAACAGGTTACTACAAGCGGTTTATGGCAAACTTTGCGAGGATCTCCATACCCTTGACACGGCTGACGTGTACGGATGTGTACTTTGAGTGATCAGAGTCTTGTCAGACTAGTTTCCAGAAGCTCAAGCGGAGTTTGATTTTGGCTCCTATCCTGACACTACTAATGGGATCAGGTGGGTTCTCTGTTTATTATGATGCTTCAGGAGTGGGATTATGATGTGTCCTTATACAACATGGCAGAGTGATAGCTTATGCGTCTCGGCAGCTTCGAGACCATGAGAAGAGTTATCTGACGCATGATCTTGAGTTGGTAGCATTAGTATTTGCACTTAAGCTCGGGAGGCATTACCTATATGGTGATCGAGTAGAGATTTTCACAGACCATAAGAGCTTGAGGTATGTGTTGTAAGCCGCCTGATTTTCATGAATTTCTAATTTAATTTTTTTACAATTTTTTGGGAATTTTCTGGGATTTTTTCTGTAATTAAAACCTAGGCTTTTGATAATTAAATAATTTTTAATTACTGTTAATTAATATTAAAATATTATGGAAATAATATTTTATGGTGTAAAATGAAAAACCGGACATAGGGTAATTTTCTGTGAATTTATTGGACTCTGAAAACCCATTTAAAGCCCTAAAAACCAATATAAATAAACCCTAATTAAACCCCTTAAATAAACCAGATTTATTTCAAATAAACCCAACTAAACCAAACCGGACCGACCGGTCTAGCAAACCCAAACCCAATTCTTTATTGGGTCAGATCCGGGCCCAAAACCCGACCCGACCCGCGGACATAAACCCATGCCTGAACCCTAATCCCAAACCTTCTCGGGATTACTGTAGCAGCCCTATAAAGCTGCCTCGGGATCCGTGAAGCCGCCGCCGCCTCTCTCTCTAGCTCTGCCGCTCCCCGCCCCTGACCTGAACCCTAGCTCTGCCCCGTTCCCGACCTCCTGCCCTCGACAACCTAGCCGCCGCGCCTCCACCAGAACTCCTCTTCCTTCTTCCACGACCTAACTCCCCGCAGTACCCCAGTCCTCCTCCACCCGTCCCCGACTCCACCGGCGACGAACTCCTCGACCTCCCAGCCCTCGGCTCTACCACCTCACCCCACGGCCTCATCTGGCACCCCGCAGCCGTCTCCTCCCTCCTTCTCCTTCCTCCTACTCCCCGCTGTCCTCCGCCGCGAGCCACCTCCACCCTCTTTCTTTCCCCCGCCGACGACTCCGCCTCCCCCTTCTTCCTCCTCCGCCCGTCCCCATACCTTGCCGCCACCGTCTCCCGCCTCGCCGCACTGCCCCGGGCCTCCCTCTCCTCCTTCTTCCTTCTCCCCCGCTCGGCCACGAGCCCCAGCCGCAGTAGCAGCAGCTCCGGCCACTCGTCGCCTTGCCCGAGCCCTACGCCGCCGTCCCCCGCTTGCTCCGGCGCGCAGCCGCCCTCGCCAGTGCCGCCCCCAGCCTCCCTCCGGCCCGCCTCCGGCCGCCTGAGCTCCGTCAGCCTAGCCCTAACCCTAACCCTAGGTGGACAGCACCCGGATACTTCGTGTTGACTCGGACACGGAAATTTGTAGTTTCTGGAGCCCTGTTCAGGTATCTTTTCTCTCTCCTCGTAACTCCGTTTTTGATTTCGTCTGTTGCAACGCGTAGACTGTATAACCCTCTCGGTGCTCGTGTAACCCGCTCGGTGTATCACGTCCTGTGGTGATCGCAAATCGCGATCCAAAACCAGGAAAAACAATACCCTGTTTTACCCCGGAACTGAGTACGTCCCTCCAAACGGGACGACTTGGTCGCACGCGGTCTTTACCAAAACATGCGCGACGTTCATACGGACGTGTGGTATTTTGCAGAAGTTGATTCGGATGTGCGTGCACACCGGAATCAACGCGTATCCGCCGACAACGCCCCGTATCCGTCCGTTCTGGAACATGTTGTAACTTCGTGTACACATGTCGGATCAAAACAAAACTTATGCCATCAGACTCGTAGCAATACGCTGGTCCTGTGACCCAAGTTTGGTTCGATTCTGAGAACGTTGACAAAATCGCATATCGTGGGCCCCACAGGCTCCATTTGACGGGCGATTTTGTGATCGGCTCATCAAAATCTAATTCTGGAAGTTCCGTTGGGTTCGTATCATCGTTCCTGACTTGTTGACACTGAGTTTGAGGAATTTGGAGACCTTTGACCCTGACACGCTTTTCGGTGCAAAGTGGCCCACATGTGGACCCCGCTTTGACCCGAAAATGTCATTTTTGCCCCTGTGTCCAAATTGGACTTAAGGACAGGCGTTTCTAGCTATTTGACATCTTCTGAGACTGTTGGTGATGTTTATTACAGCTTTTGGAGGAGAACCTGCAGGATCCACTGACACAAGACTACAGTTGGAGCCAGAACCCCAGGCAAGTATACCTTGCCAAATCCTGCATTTTTGCTACTTATCTCCTGAACTTATTTATACATTGTCGTACAAGATACTTGTACAATATTTGCATGCTTCCCTTTTCAGTTGTTATTTTCTTGTCGTATATAGTTTCTTGATGCGTTTTTCATATTGATTTATTCCTGCAGCTCTAGTCTTATTTCTCGTTTACGTGCATGTACATTATTGCTCATCTCCATGGATCACTATTTGTTCCATAGACATATTGTGATAGTATAAGTTTGCTCTACGCTTCCTTGAGTTGACTAGATTGGTTTCTTTACGTTCCTAGATGATCGTTATTAGGCATTGACTATACTTGAGCATTCTCGATTGTGAGTACCCATTGTGCTGCGAAGGATACTTGTTCATTTGACTACCTCATTAGTGAGCTCCCATTGGGCTGCGACAGAGCTATACTATAGATTGGGAGTCCCCATTGGCCTACTTTCTATAGGACCGTGATCTCCCATTGAGTTGCGGTTACCCCAATTTGTTTGTAGTCATGTTTGATATCACCATCGGTACGCCACCATCTTAGATGTAGTGATTTCTCGTGTCTTATTTGATTTCTTGTGTTTACTTTCTTGTCTATCTTGCATGTTCATTTACTGTACTTTTGGCTCGTATTCTTTTGTATCTTGTTACGTCCCGCTGAGGACCTGGTTTTGTTCTCCAGATTTAGCAGACGAGGAGCACCCGCAACTTTACGGACCGACACAAGACGAGGGTACGATTGCAGTTGATGGTCCTGCTTATACTTAGTTATTTTTCTAGCATATTTTAGTTATTTTTCCTTGTCTCTATTTTCCATTTATCGGTAGTGGATTTGTCACCACCCGACTTAGTATTATTTTTGCTGGATATTCAAGAGTAACTTTACTTTCAGCATTTATTCCAGTTTGCTATTTAGTTCATATACTGTTCTGTTGTGGATGAGATTAGAATAGACTGTGACTTGTATCATTGGACCAACTTATTATTATATTACAGCTTAAGCATGCCCCGATGGATCCATTAGATTGGGTTGTCCATCGGTGTGTGCTGCTGGCCATTGCCACGTGTCTAGTCCCTCGGTATTTTGGGACTGGAGCGTGACATGGTTTTTGTGGTGGCCCATGCAGGTCAACGACTAAATTGTTCGGTTTCAACTTAGGGACCGAGCAAGCCTGCAATAAGAATAGGATAAGTTTTAGGATCTCATCCACTTGCTTGAAACGTTCTTGATATCTATATCGGATTCAAAATTAATTCTTAACTTGCATCTTGCCTTGATTCCTGTGCATCTCTTATAGTTTATTTTGATGCAGAGCAATGGATTCACAAGCACACGACGAGACTCCCACAGGAACACCACAAGTTGCAGATGTCACCTATGACGATAAAGTGACACCAGTTGGTGGAGGCCAACCAGAACAACAAAACAGTCAAGATACCTCAAGAGATCGGCAAGACGATATTCCACCTCCGCCGCAGTTCACACCACCAATGGCCGTATTCCCACAAGGGTAAGCTATAGACGGGCAACAGATGTTTCAAATAATCTACGCAATGATGCAAGCTCAACAACAGATTCAACAAGAGACTTTGAGTCGCAGCCTAGCACTTGTACTGGAGCAGGCGAATCTACCAACTCGACGGCAACCGACGGGCTCTATTACCGATTTTTGCCAGCTGAAGCCCCGCACCTTCTCAGGCAAGGAGGAGCCCACATAAGTTCATGAGTGGATCACCAACACACAACACCAGTTGGAAGCAGTTGAGCTTCCCAGAGAACGTTGGATGACTGCCGTCAGGATGCAGTTGACGGATAATGCACATCACTGGTGGCTATCTGAGGAGACACGGCTCGGACCAGACCGAGTCACTTGGGAAGAGTTTTCTAGACTCTTTCAGGAGATGTACATTCCGATTATCGCTCGATCAGAACTTCGGGACAAGTTTAATCGCCTCACTCAAGACAGTATGACCGTAGAAGAATACAACGCGAAATTCATTCGTCTGAGCCGCTTTGCCCCAACCTTGATTCCGACAGAAGAAGAGAAGGCTGAGAAGTTCTTTGACGGACTAAACATTGAGCTACAGAAATTGATTGGATTCGTTGCACCTACATCTTACCCGGATGTCCTTGCCGCAGTCCGACGCATGGAGCGCGTCACCAGAAAAGAGACCAGTCTGAAGCGATCGTCCACATCAGCACCAGCCAGAGCACCACAGGAAGAAGTTGCAAAGAGATCTCACATGCACCAGCCACCAGAAGCATCTCCACAGACACTACCTATATGTCCATATTATCGCAGGTGAGGCCATATTGAGGACGATTGCAGACGCAAAAGGAAATTATGTTTAGCTTGCGGATCCAGTCAGCATTTATTGAGGGAATGCCCTGAGCGTCGAGAAAGAGCACCAACGGTTAATCAACAAGCTCTACCAGCACCAGGAGGGTATCAACCAAGGTCACCCTTGGCACCTCGAGCAGCACTCTTCCAGCAGGTCCAGCAACAGTAGAGGGCACCACCTCAAGAACGCGGACAAGCTTTCGCGATGACTTTGGAAGACGCGCAGACTCATGGAGTAGCTAATACGCGTAAGTTTTCATAGTTTTCTGCTTCTAGATTTGCTTTAGTTTTTGCATGTTGGTTCGTGACCTTAACCTTGACCTAGTAATTTTGAACTTGCTAATAACCTAGTATGCTTTTATAATTGATAACTGTAGAGATTGTAGAGTCTTTTGTTATTGTGCTTATTTTGTGTTGTTTTATGAACTTGAATTAAGTTGTACCTCCTTTCATCATCATCTAGCGTACTTATATTTGTTGTACTACCTGGACTTATGCTGCTAATATAGCCTAGTTTTGCAAGCTTATCCTTTTATCGAGCTTGTTCATGACATATGTATTATTGGGTTGACACAATAATACAATTGTCTATTCAGAATTAGTGTATTACGGTCTGATCAACCTTAGTGCATTTTGGTTCGCTCTTCGCACGACTACTTCACGTGGATTGGGATATATAGTTGACTAGTATACTTGCCCTCTAGATATGTCTGAGCATATCGTATCAGTTACATAACTGTACTAATACGAGCATACGAACAAGGGATTACCAGAATAGAATTTCGATCCACAATTGTCTTGACAAATCCCATTTGAATTCGTTAAACGCCTTGATCCTGATACTTCTATTCTATTATCTCACCCTTGAAATCTTTATTATTGATCTTCGTCTTCCCTTATTTCGAAAAGACGAAACCTCGTGCTTGGTATAAGTTTGATATATAGACAGTACTAGATATACCCCACAGGCCGGTCACATTGTTGATGACACTTTTATATATAATTAAGGGAATATCATAGGTGATGTGTTTGGTGTTAAAGACTTGAGGATTCAATACCATGATTAAATAAGTTAGAGCATAGCTTTATTAGATGTATAGCCATAGATGATAGATGGGTAAATTTTAAGTTGGGTAGAGATCGCAGTGTTCACTTGAGAGAAATCCTTTAGACTGTAATCAAGTGAGATTGGATAGAGAGAACCCTACCATATTTTTAATTTTGAGGACAAAATTTTTATAAGTTGGGTAGATTGTAAGCCCCCTGATTTTCATGAATTTCTAATTTGATTTTTTTTTTACAATTTTTATGGAATTTTCTTGTATTTTTTCTGTAATTAAAACCTACGCTTTTGATAATTAAATGATTTTTAATTACTGTTAATTAATATTAAAATATTATGGAAATAATATTTTATAATGTAAAATGGAAAACCAAACATAGGGTAATTTTCTGTGAATTTATTGGACTCCGAAAACCCGTTTAAAGCCCTAAAAACCAATGTAAATAAACCCTAATTAAACCCCTTAAATAAATCGGGTTTATTTCAAATAAACCGAACTAAACCAAACCGGACCGACCGGTCTAGCAAACCTAAACCCAATTCTTTATTGGGTCGGATCCGGGCCCAAAACCCGACCCGACCCGCGGACCCAAACCCATGCCTGAACCCTAATCCCAAATCTCCTCGGGATTATTGTAGCAGCCCTATAAAGCTGCCTCGGGATCCGTAATGCCGCCGCTGCCTCTCTCTCTCTAGCTCCGCCGCTCCCCTCCCCTGACCTAAACCCTAGCTCGGCCCCGTTCTCGACCTCCTGCCCTCGACGACCTAACCGCCGCCCCTCCACCAGAACTCATCTTCCTTCTTCCACGACCTAACTCCCCGCAGTCCCCCAGTCCTCCTCTACCCATCCCCGACTCCACCGGTGATGAACTCCTCGACCTCCCAGCCCTCGGCTCCACCACCTCACCCCACGGCCTCATCTGGCACCCCGCAGCCGTCTCCTCCCTCCTCCTCCTTCCTCCTACTCCCCGCTGTCCTCCGCTGCGAGCCACCTCCACCCTCCTTCTTTCCCCCGCCGACGACTCTGCCTCCCCCTCCTTCCTCCTCCGCACATCCCCAGACCTCGCTGCCACCGCCTCTTGCCTCGCCGCACTGCCCCCGACCTCCCTCTCCTCCTCTTTCCTCTTCCCCCGCTCGGCCACGAGCCCCAGCCGCAGCAGCAGCAGCTCCGGCCACTCGCCGCCTCGCCCGAGCCCTGCGCCGCCGTTCCCCGCTCGCTGCGGTGCGCCGCCGCCCTCGCCAGTACCGCCCCCAGCCTCCCTCCGGCCGCCTGAGCTCCGTCAGCCTAGCCCTAACCCTAACCCTAGGTGGACAGCACCCGGATACTTTGTGTCGACTCGGACACGGAAATTCACAGTTTCTGGAACCCTGTTCAGGTATTCTTTCCTCTCCTCGTAACTCCGTTTTCGATTCTGTCTGTTGCAACGCGTAGACTATATAAACCTCTTGGTGCCCGTGCAACCCGCTCGGTGCATCGCGTCCTATGGTATCGCAAACCATGATCCAAAACTAAGAAAAGCAACGCCCTGTTTCACCCCAAAACAGAGTACGCTCCGCCAAACGGGACGACTTGGTCGCATGTGGTCTTTACCAAAACGTGCGCGACGTTGATACGGACGTGTAAAATTTTACAGAAGTCGATTCGGATGTGCGTGCACACCGGAATCAACTCGTATCCGCCGACAACGCCCTGTATCCGTCCGTTCTAGAACACACTGTAACTTTGTGTACACATGTCGGATCGAAACGAAACTTGCGCCATCGGACTCGTAGCAATACGTTGGTCCTGTGACTCAAGTTTGGTTTGATTCTGAGAACGTTGAAAAAATCGCGTATCGTTGGCCCCACAGGCTCTACTTGACGGGCAATTTTGTGATCGGCTCATCGGAATCTAATTTTGGAAGTTCTGTTGGGTTCGTATCATCGTTCCTGACTTGTTGACACTGAGTTTGAGGAATTTGGAGACCTTTGACCCTGACACGCTTTTCAGTGCAAAGTGGCCCACTGTGGACCCCGCTTTGACCCGGAAATGTTATTTTTGCCCCTGTATCCAAATTGGACTTAAGGACAGGCGTTTCTAGCTATTTGACATCTTCTGAGACTGTTGGTGATGTTTATTACAGCTTTTGGAGGAGTACCTGCAGGATCCACTGACACAGGGCTACAGTTGGAGCCAGAATCCCAGGCAAGTATACCTTGCCAAATCCTGCAGTTTTGTTACTTATCTCCTGGACTTATTTATACATTGTCGTACAAGATACTTGTATAATATTTGCATGCTTCCCTTTTCAGTTGTTATTTTCTTGTCGTATATAGTTTCTTGATGCGTTTTTCATATTGATTTATTCCTGCTGCTCTAGTCTTATTTCTCGTTTATGTGCATGTACATTATTGCTCATTTCCATGGATCACTATTTGTTCCATAGACATATTGTGATGGTATAAGTTTGCTCTACGCTTACTTGAGTTGACTAGATTGGTTTCTTTACGTTCCTAGATGATCGTTATTAGGCATTGACTATACTTGAGCATTCTCGATTGTGAGTACCCATTATGCTGCGAAGGAGACTTGTTCATTTGACTAACTCATTCGTGAGCTCCCATTGGGCTGCGACAGAGCTATACTATAGATTGGAAGTCCCCATTGGCCTACTTTCTATAGGACCGTGATCTCCCATTGAGTTGCGGTTGCCCCAATTTGTTTGTAGTCATGTTTGATAGCACCATCGGTACGCCACCATCTTAGATGTAGTGATTTCTCGTGTCTTATTTGATTTCTTGTGTTTACTTTCTTGTCTATCTTGCATGTTCATTTACTGTACTTTTGGCTCATATTCTTTTGTATCTTGTTACGTCCCGCTGAGGACCTGGTTTTGTTCTCCAGATTTAGCAGACGAGGAGCACCCGCAACTTTATAGACCGACACCAGACGATGGTACGATTTTAGTTGATGGCCCTGCTTATACTTAGTTATTTTTCTAGCATGTTTTAGTTATTTTTCCTTGTCTCTATTTTCCATTTATTGGTAGTGGATTTGTCTCCACCCGACTTAGAATTATTCTTGCTGGATATTCAACAGTAACTTTACTTTCAGCATTTATTCCAGTTTGCTATTTAGTTCATATACTGTTCTGTTGTGGATGAGATTAGAATAGACTGTGACTTGTATCATTGGACCTACTTATTGTTATATTACAGCTTAAGCATGTCACGATGGATCCATTAGATTGGGTTATCCATCGGTGTGTGTTGCTGGCCATTGTCACGTGTCTAGTCCCTCGGTATTTTGGGACTGGGGCGTGACATGGTTTTTGTGGTGGCCCATGCAGGTCAACGACTAAATTGTTCAGTTTCAACTTAGGGACCGAGCAAACCTGCAATAAGAATAGGATAAGTTTTAGGATCTCATCCACTTGCTTGAAACTTTCTTGATATCTATATCGGATTCAAAATTAATTCTTAACTTGCATCTTGCCTTGATTCCTGTGCGTCTCTTATAGTTTATTTTGATGCAGAGCAATGGATTCATAAGCACGCGACGAGACTCCCACAGGAACACCACAAGTTGCAGATGTCACCTATGACGATGAAGTGACACCAGTTGGTAGAGGCCAACCAGAACAACAAAACAGTCAAGATACCTCAAGAGATCGGCAAGACGACATTCCACCTCCGCCGCAGTTCACACCACCAATGGCCGTATTCCCACAAGAGCAAGCTATAGACGGGCAACAGATGTTTCAAATGATCTACACAATGATGCAAGCTCAACAGCAGATTCAACAAGAGATTTTGAGTCGCAGCCTAGCACTTGTACTGGAGCAGGCGAATCTACCAACTCGACGGCAACCGACGGGCTCTATTACCGATTTTTGCCAGCTGAAGCCCCGTACCTTCTCAGGCAAGGAGGAGCCCACAGAAGTTCATGAGTGGATCACCAACACACAACATCAGTTGGAAGCAGCTGAGCTTCCCAGAGAACGTTGGATGACTGCCGTCAGGATGCAGTTGATGGATAATGCACATCACTGGTGGCTATCTGAGGAGACACGGCTCGGACCAGACCGAGTCACTTGGGAAGAGTTTTCTAGACTCTTTCAGGAGATGTACATTCCGGCTATCGCTCGATCAGAACTTCGGGACAAGTTTAATCGCCTCACTCAAGACAGTATGACCGTAGAAGAATACAACGCGGAATTCATTCGTCTGAGCCGCTTTGCCCCAACCTTGATTCCGACAGAAGAAGAGAAGGCTGAGAAGTTCTTCGACGGATTAAACATTGAGCTACAGAAACTGATTGGATCCGTTGCACCTACATCTTACCCGGACGTCCTTGCCGCAGTCCGACGCATGGAACGCGTCACCAGAAGAGAGACCAGTCTGAAGCGATCATCCACATCAGCACCAGCCGGAGCACTACAGGAAGAAGTTGCAAAGAGACCTCACATGCACCAGCCACCAGAAGCATCTCCACAGGCACTACCTATCTGTCCATATTATCGCGGGCGAGGCCATATTAAGGACGATTGCAGACGCAAAAGAAAATTATGTTTAGCTTGTGATCCAGTCAACATTTATTGACGGAATGCCCTGAGCGTCGAGAAAGAGCACCAACGGTTAACCAATAAGCTCTACCAGCACCAGGAGGGTATCAACCAAGGTCACCCTTGGCACCTCGAGCAGCACTCTTCCAGCAGGACCAGCAACAGCAGAGGGCACCACCTCAAGAACGCGGACAAGCTTTCGCGATGACTTTGGAAGACGCCCAGACTCATGGAGTAGCTAATGCGCGTAAGTTTTTATAGTTTTCTTCTTCTAGATTTGCTTTAGTTTTTGCATGTTGGTTCGTGACCTTAGCCTTGACCTAGTAATTTTGAACTTGCTAATAACCTAGTATGCTTTTATAATTGATAATTGTAGAGTCTTTTGTTATTGTGCTTATTTTGTGTTCTTTTGTGAACTTGAATTAAGTTGTACCTCCTTTCATCATCATCTAGCGTACTTATATTTGTTGTACTACCTGGACTTATGCTGCTAATATAGCCTAGTTTTGTAAGTTTATCCTTTTATCGAGCTTGTTCATAACATATGTATTATTGGGTTGACACACTAATACAATTGTCTATTCAGAATCAGTGTATTACGGTCTGATCAACCTTAGTGCATTTTGGTTCGCTCTTCGCACGACTACTTCACGTGGATTGAGATATATAGTTGACTAGTATACTTGCCCTCTAGATATGTCTGAGCATATCATAACAGTTACATAACTATACTAATACGAGCATACGAACAAGGGATTACCAGAATAGGATTTTGATCCACAATTGTGTTGACAAATCCCATTTGAATTTGTTAAACGCCTTGATCCAGATACTTCTATTCTATTACCTCACCCTTGAAATCTTTATTATTGATCTTCGTCTTCCCTTATTTCGGAAAGACGAAACCTCGTGCTTAGTATAAGTTTGATATATAGACAGTACTAGATATACCCCACAGGCCGGTCACATTGTTGATGAACCTTTTATATATGATTAAGGGAATATCATAGGTGATGTGTTTGGTGTTAAAGACTTGAGGATTCAATACCATGATTAAATAAGTTGGAGCATAGCTTTATTAGATGTATAGCCTTAGATGATAGATGGGTAAATTCTAAGTTGGGTAGAGACCGCAGTATTCACTTGAGAGGAATCCTTTAGACTGTAATCAAGTGAGATTGGATAGAGAGAACCCTACCATATTTTTAATTTCGAGAACACAATTTTTATAAGTTAGGTAGATTATAAGCCCCCTGATTTTCATGAATTTCTAATTTGATTTTTTTTACAATTTTTCTGGAATTTTTTGGGATTTTCTCTGTAATTAAAACCTAGGCTTTTGATAATTAAATGATTTTTAATTACTGTTAATTAATATTAAAATATTATGGAAATAATATTTTATGGTGTAAAATAGAAAATCGGACATAGGATAATTTTCTGTGAATTTATTGGACTCCGAAAACTCATTTAAAGCCCTAAAAACAAATGTAAATAAACCCTAATTAAACCCCTTAAATAAACCGGGTTTATTTCAAATAAACCGAACTAAACCAAACCGGACAGACCGGTCTAGCAAACCCAAACCTAATTCTTTATTGGGTCAGATCCGGGCCCAAAACCGACCCGACCCGACCCGCGGACTCAAACCCATGCCTGAACCCTAATCCCAAATCTCGTCGGGATTACTGTAGCAGCCCTATAAAGCTGCCTCGGGATCCGTGAAGCCGCCGCCGCCTCTCTCTCTCTAGCTCCGTCGCTCCCCGCCCCTGACCTGAACCCTAGCTCGGCCCCGTTCCCGACCTCTTGCCCTCGACGACCTAGCCGCCGCCCCTCCACCAGAACTCCTCTTCCTTCTTCCACGACCTAACTCCCCGTAGACCCCCAGTCCTCCTCTACCCGTCCCTGACTCTACCGGCAACGAACTCCTCGACCTCCCAGCCCTCGGCTCTACCACCTCACCCTACGGCCTCATCTGGCACCCAGCAGCCGTCTCCTCCCTCCTCCTCCTTCCTCCTACTTCCCGATGTCCTCCGCCGCGAGCCACCTCCACCCTCCTTCTTTCCCCCGCCGACGACTCCGCCTCCCCCTCCTTCCTCCTCCGCCCGTCCCCAGACCTCGCCGCCACTGCCTCCCGTCTCACCGCACTTCCCCCGGCCTCCCTCTCCTTCTCCTTCCTCCTCCCCCGCTCGGCCACGAGCCCCAGCCGCAGCAGCAGCAGCTCCGGCCACTCGCCGCCTCGCCTGAGCCCTGCACCGCCGTCCCCCGCTCGCTCCGGCGCACCGTCGCCCTGGCCAGTGCCGCCCCCAGCCTCCCTCCGGCTCGCCTCCGGCCGCCTGAGCTCCGTCAGCCTAGCCCTAACCCTAACCCTAGGTGGACAGCACCCGGATACTTCGTGTCGACTCGGACACAGAAATTCGCAGTTTCTGGAGCCCTGTTCAGGTATCTTTTCTCTCTCCTCGTAACTCCGTTTTTGATTCCGTCTATTGCAACACGTAGACTATATAACCCTCTCGGTGTCCGTGTAACCCGCTCGGTGCATCGCGTCCTGTGGTGATCGCAAACCGCAATCCAAAACCAGGAAAAACAACGCCCTGTTTTACCCCGAAACTGAGTACGCCCCGCCAAACGGGACGACTTGGTCATACGCGGTCTTTACCGAAACGTGCGCGACGTTCATACGGACGTGTGGTATTTTGCAGAAGTCGATTCGGATGTGCGTGCACACCGGAATCAACGCGTATCCGCCGACAACGCCCCGTATCCGTCTGTTCTGGAATACGCTGTAAATTCGTGTACACATGTCGGATTGAAACAAAACTTGTGCCATCTGACTCGTAGTAATACGCTGGTCCTGTGACCCAAGTTTGGTTCAATTCTGAGAACGTTGACAAAATTGCGTATCGTGGGCCCCATAGGCTCCACTTGACGAGCGATTTTGTGATCGGCTCATCGGAATCCAATTCTAGAAGTTCCGTTGGGTTCGTATCATCGTTCCTGACTTGTTGACACTGAGTTTGAGGAATTTGGAGACCTTTGACCCTGACACGCTTTTCGGTGCAAAGTGGCCCACATGTGGACCCCGCTTTGACCCAGAAATGTCATTTTTGCCCCTGTGTCCAAATTGGACTTATGGACAGGCATTTCTAGCTATTTGACATCTTCTGAGACTGTTGGTGATGTTTATTACAGCTTTTGGAGGAGTACCTGCAGGATCCACTGACACAGGGCTACAGTTGGAGCCAGAACCCCAGGCAAGTATACCTTGCCAAATCCTGCAGTTTTGCTACTTATCTCCTGGACTTATTTATACATTGTCGTACAAGATACTTGTACAATATTTGCATGCTTCCCTTTTCAGTTGTTATTTTCTTGTCGTATATAGTTTCTTGATGCGTTTTTCATATTGATTTATTCCTGCTACTCTAGTCTTATTTCTCGTTTACGTGCATGTACATTATTGCTCATTTCCATGGATCACTATTTGTTCCATAGACATATTATGATGGTATAAGTTTGCTCTACGCTTCCTTGAGTTGACTAGATTGGTTTCTTTACGTTCCTAGATGATCGTTATTAGGCATTGACTATACTTGAGCATTCTCGATTGTGAGTACCCATTGTGCTGCGAAGGAGACTTGTTCATTTGACTACCTCATTCGTGAGCTCCCATTGGGCTGCGACAGAGCTATACTATAGATTGGGAGTCCCCATTGGCCTACTTTCTATAAGATCGTGATCTCCCATTGAGTTATGGTTACCCCAATTTGTTTGTAGTCATGTTTGATAGCACCATCGGTACGCCACCATCTTAGATGTAGTGATTTCTCGTGTCTTATTTGCTTTCTTGTGTTTACTTTCTTGTCTATCTTGCATGTTTATTTACTGTACTTTTGGCTCGTATTCTTTTGTATCTTGTTACATCCCGCTGAGGACCTGGTTTTGTTCTCCAGATTTAGCAGACGAGGAGCACTCGCAACTTTACGGACCGACACCAGACGAGGGTACGATTGCAGTTGATGGCCCTGCTTATACTTAGTTATTTTTCTAGCATGTTTTAGTTATTTTTCCTTGTCTCTATTTTCCATTTATCGGTAGTGGATTTGTCTCCACCCGACTTAGTATTATTCTTGCTGGATATTCAACAGTAACTTTACTTTCAGCATTTATTCCAGTTTGTTATTTAGTTCATATACTGTTCTGTTGTGGATGAGATTAGAATAGACTGTGACTTGTATCATTGGACCTACTTATTGTTATATTACAGCTTAAGCATGCCCCGATGGATCCATTAGATTGGGTTATCCATCGGTGTGTGCTGCTGGCCATTGCCATGTGTCTAGTCCCTCGGTATTTTGGGACTGGGGCATGACATGTGTTCACACAGAAGAAACTCAACATGTGTCAGAGAAGGTGGCTCAAGTTATTATCGGACTACGATATTGACCTTCAGTATCATCCAGAGAATGCCAATGTCGTAGTAGATGCCTTGAGTAGGAGAGGAGGAGTTTACTTCTTGACAGAGCAGCGCCAGATTTTGGAGGATCTGCAGGAGATGGGTATCGAGGTAGTATCACCTGGCAATAACAATTTTATGGCAAGTCTGCAGGTTCAGTCTTCTGTAGTTGAGAGAATCAGAGCAGAGAAGACTGGTGATGTCAGACTTCAGCAGCTAAGAGCAAAGTGTGAGTCGGGATGCAGACCAGATTTGAGCATTCATGAGGATGGGACCTCAGGTTTGGGAGCCAATTTTATGTACCGATAGGAGATATCCGACAGGAGATTATGTCAGAGGCACACAGTTCTCAGTACTCAGTGCATCCATGAGGGACGAAGATATATCAGGATATTCGTTAGCACTTCTGGTGGAATGGTATGAAGAGAGAGATAGCTCGGTTCATTTTTCGGTGTTTATTCTGTCAGCAGGTCAAGGATGAGCATCAGAGACTGGCCGGACTACTTCAGCTTTTACCGATTTCGGAGTAAAAGTGGGACCATATTACTATGGACTTTGTGACCGGTCTTACTAGATCCCCGTCTGGCAGAGATGTTATATGGGTTATAACGCCGGCTTCCTTGAACTTGGGTGACTTTGAAAAGATATCATATTTTGCTTCCCCGCCAAACAGTGTGTCCACCTCTCCAGCTTTGTAGACTTTAGTCCTGGAATCACCTTCATGTTCACCAAGTATATCATCTCCTTCTCGTTGATGTGGCTGAGCCGCCTGTGCCACAACTTGGTAGACGCATCAGTACCTGCGTTTATCTCATGTGCCCTATGTGCACTTCCTTCCATATAGTAGAGTCTGGACATCTTGCTTGCTCTGGCAATCACCATCGAACCTCTGAAAAGCTTCCACTGACTGTTCCGAAGAGATTGAAGAAACCCTCGTCATCCAACTTTCCAACCGACACCAAGTTAAAACGGATATCAGGGACATGACAAACATCTTTCAGAATAAGAACTGCACCCGTCTTTGTCCTCAAATGCACATCTCCAATTGCAACTGCCTTCAACACATCTCTATTGCCCATCTTCAACACTCCACAGTCGTCTGTTGTGTAAGTAGCAAAAGTGCCTTGTTGTTAGATATGTGCGCTGAAGCACCTGAGTCCACTAGCCAAGAGTTGTCATCGCAGGCGAGGTTCATAACTACCGCATCACCTAAAATGATCAAATTGCCTCCATGTGTCGAGGCTACCGTTGTAGTGTTCGCGCCTACTTTCCCTTGTCTCCCTTCTTCTCTCTCTTCCAAGCAAAATAGTTCTGCTTAATGTGGCCCTTCTTCTCTCTCTCTCTCTCTCTCTCTCTCTCTCTTCCAAGCGAAATAGTTCCGCTTGATGTGGCCCTTCTTGCCATAATGGTAACACTGCGAGTCCTCGTACCGACCCTTGGACCTTCCCCTGCTTTTGTCTCTGCCACCGCCTGGACCCCTGCTTTTACCCCTTTTGTGGCTCTCTAAAATAAGCACCTCTGAGTGGGATGAAAATGAAGTGGTCTGAGAACATCTCCGCGTCTCTTCATTCAGTACCCCGCTCTTGGCAAACTCCAAACTGACCACGCCTTCCGGAGCAGAAGCGATCATAGACACTCGTACGGTCTTCCACGAGTCTCGCAATGTACACAGCAGCCATAGTCCATGAACCTCGTCATCGAACTTGACTCTTATCAAGGATAACTGGTCAACCACGTCCTGGAACTCACTCAAATGATCCGTAATTGATGGCCCCATCTTTGTACTGCAGACCCATCATCATCCGGATCAGGAATAATTTATTTACCCCAATCTTCCCGTGCTCAATACTGGCAACGTGGTTGTACACGTTCTAGTCAACGAACTGCCTGATGTACCCACACACCTGTATATGCTCGAACTTTCAGTCCTCTTCGAATTTTTCACTGGGCCTCTCGGAAGCAAATACCGGCACATGCCGCTTCTTGACAAATAGCAGATCCTTTATCTTGCTCCTTCAGTATTGATAGTTGGTACCGTTCAGGTTTACCATGCGCATCGGCTTCGTGTCCATCTCTCCTCCCCGGTTGGCTTTTCAACTCCTGACACCCTTCTAAAATTTTAGAACCTGGATCTGATACCACACTGTTGGGAACGAAACGCAAAAACTGTTCCACAAACCAGAGAGTACCTGCGAGAGAACCGAGCAAAATG
This sequence comes from Iris macrosiphon, assembly GCA_036927795.1. NCBI lineage: Eukaryota > Viridiplantae > Streptophyta > Magnoliopsida > Asparagales > Iridaceae > Iris > Iris macrosiphon. The sequence goes on along the minus strand of JAYESA010000005.1, from coordinate 99,215,519 downwards.
CACAAACCAAAAAATACCAAACACAAATCGCAGACACAGATTTTTATGTGAAAAATTCAGATGAAAAAAACCACGGGACGATCGGAGTCCAACCCTGAAAAACCTCCACTAATGGAATAAAGATATTACACCATCTACAAGCTTCTCACCTATCCAACACGGATCACTGCAACTCTTTGGAACAGAAAATAGATTACAACCACAAAGAAAAAAATAATGAGAAATACCCAAAATTGATTTTCTTCTCCGAAACGGCCTCCAGTCCTTCTTTCTCCTCTCTAAAGTTGCAATGGCACTCTTGCCACCTTTTTTCCTCTCTTATTTTTTCTCATCGTGTTGTTGTATATTCCATGAGCCTTTATATAAACCCTTACATGAATTAGGATTTCCATATGAAAATCTATATATGGAAGCCAAAAAATATTTATGAAAATCTAATTTCATTCAATCATATATTTAATGAAAATCAAACATAAATTAGCTTACCATAAATTGGAAATCCAATTATATGGAAAGTTAATATATGAAAGATCCAATCATAAATATATAATTAAAGTCAAAGATGAAAATCCAATATAATATTTGCTTACCATAAATGTTTCAATATACTGTGCTCTATGCACATCTCGAGCTTTTCCGGCACATGGATGACGCTTGTCGCACTCCGGGATATTCTCCACATTGGTTGGAAACCCCACCCAACTCCGGAATATTCTCCACATAGATTAGAAACTCCATCCACTCCAACAGTAATATCTCTATATATGTTGATCATTGCAACTAAAAGTCCCAAAAAATAAATTCGTCTATAGCACCATTAATTGCTGCACAAAAGAATATAATTTCAGCCAGCAAATAACAATAAACATGGTAAGACTATAAAGGGTCCGAACGTAAAACCTCATATGTCAACTCATCATCCTGTTCAATTCTCTCGAATGCCAACAATACATGCACAATCTCAAATTTCAGTCGTAGACTAACAAAACTCAGATTTTTTTTAAAACAAAGATGAGGATAGATTTCTAATGCTTTGTCATAGTCCTTCATAAAGAACTGGAATACTCCTTTCCTCGTGTAACCCTTGGATAAAGTTGGTTCCAACTCGATACACTTCTTTGCATCTTTCAGACCCTCAGGTAATGCACCCAGTTTTGTGTAGCATGCAGCCCTGTTGCTGTAAACCTGCAGAATCCATCAAGAGCAACACACACTATGAAGGAAGTCCATCTCTTCCAGCTCGACCAAATTTCCTGCACTCTCTGGAAGTTAGAAAAGGTGACCCTCAATATATAGCAAAGAATCACATCAAAATTACCTTATAGTATGTCTCCATTGATGTACTAAGGTTGTGATGGATGACACACCTTACTAGAAATAACCAAGGAAGTTTTAAACAATAGTACGCTCATAAAGGTGTATAACTATACAAATTAGATTGGTTTTTAGAGAATCATAATATGGCATACTATTTTAATGAATCATAACCAGAGGAAGCTCTAAATAATCGTATGATCATAAAGGTGTATAACTGTTACTAAGAATTATAGGGTTGAAATTGGACTTCCCGTCACGAGTAAGTGAGTATAAATGCACGTAAGGCCATACTTCTTTCCAATAATTATACATGAAAAAAGAAAAACCTGCAATACCATTTTCATGAATCATAACTGGAAGATTTTTGTACTTTTATATGAAATTAGAAATTTATATTTTGAAGAGAATTTTGAAACATCCGGAATTCCCTGGTACCAAGTCATCCATCTCTTTTGCTTTAGCCTCCTGTCCCGGTCTACTGTAAACTATGTTCCATAGCACTATTTACGACATGACACGATGTGGACAGTGATACAAACACAATATCTGCAAAAGTTAAAAAGTTCAGATTTGCGCAGAAGTTGAAAAGTTTATATTTCTGCAAAATTTTGGATGTATTAGAAAACTATAATAACATACATATATACAATTGCATACGTTTATAGAAATTATCAAAAGACAAGTGATGATACTTATTCTACCAATCTTTTCTTAGGAAAAAACATATTTTGCCATCAAAGCATTAATAAAGGATGTAAGGAAATAAGAAACTTCATCATAATTTCTTTTGAAATTGAAGATTAGAAATGTGATCATGTATACCAAAGTACCATAATGTTAATTGATCCAAGATAGGATGATACATTTTCTAAATATGTACATGTCAGCTTTTTCCATTTACTCTTTAAGAATATGTTAAGAATTTTGATATTCTTACAATTATATAAGATTCAATTTTTTTGTTAAGAAACTCACCATTAGTTTTTCCTTGAGTAGAACAAACAACATCATGCTCGAGAAATCCTTTGTAGCATAGTATCTACTGAAAATATTTAATGAATAGCTTTTCCCTTTAGTCTTTTTCATATTAAAGAAAAATCTTCGATATACACAACCAAATGATCAAGACCTAGATTAGATCCACATGTTCTTTCAATCAAAAGCGTCCCAACTGCAATTCTTGACCAAAATCGAGAAAATCTAGTTAGAATTCGTCGAAATAGAAAATCAATCAAATCAAAATTGTAAGGGAAAGGAAACAAAAGAGGGACTCTTTGTTCGAACTCTAAGAACTTCGGCTTGCACTCGTCATTCAAAGCCATTCTTGATGATGCGTAGATGTCACGCCCCAATACCGAAATACGGAGACGGATATGGCCAGCTCCCCCGTACAAGGTATAGAACGTCGCACGTAGGTCAAGGTTGTAACTAGACAAGGGGGTGCATACTACAATCAAATCACCTAGGGTCAAGAATATCTATGTCTCAATCATCAACCAAGAAACAGTAAGAATGAGCATGTAAGATAAAGCAGTTAGGCATCCCTGACGCTCTATCAGAATTATCATGAAACTAGTTATACAGGATGGTACACTAGTACATTGCCAAGAGTACATGACTGTAAGTCAGCCGCGGTCTGAATAATATACAATCATGTAGAGTAACTAATGTCCAGATAAACCGGCTAACAAGTGTCATCGGGCTAAACGCCAAAAGGGTAATACAAAATGATACTCATAGTGGGGGAGAAGAAACCCACTCAAGTTTCTTGGCGGACATCTTTCTGGTGTTCGCCATCGGTCAAATACAGGACAGGATCCTCGGGCTCTACTACTAAACTTGGCCAAACAAAACCAGCGGAGTCAGGCCCCGAGAGCAAGTACCACAAAGGAGCACAAGTGAATGAAGCAAAACCAATTAGTACATAAAATAGGAATTCGTGCCACAACTGCAAGTGTATGACCTTTCATCAGAGCAGTAGGACAGCTCTACAACCAAACAATGACAAGGGGTGTCGCACTACGCCTAGACATGGTATGACTCACCAATTATGAGCACGACGAAGATACAACACATCATTATAATCCAGAACATACATGCTTACAAGCTAAGATATAGGTATAATATGCAGCTTTGATACATGACTTGTTGTGATACATCGGTGCAACCCTACAATAAAACAAGGACAAGGGTTGAACTGTCGTACCATAATAGTTCGTGTCCCTAGACTACCATCATATAATCTTTTAAATCGGCCAATCAATTCTATGACTTGTTATGTGGAGTCTGAGTTATCTCAGCAGAATAATACAATATTGGAATCCTAAGGTCAAGCCATATTTTAGCGGGGGTAGCCGAGCTATGAATCGCCGCGTAACACATAGTAATATGAACCGGTCCCTCGGAAGGCCATCGTGCTAAGATCGCATAGAACACATAGTACAATATAATAATCGGTTATTGCCATCCACTAATGAGGATTTAAACAATGTCCATGCGGGCCAGCCTTATCTCCCCATATGACTGAGGGTGGCTAGTTAAGCACGATCTCAGAATTCCGTCCCTCCCAATGCGCTACATATTTTAGTTGCCTAATTAACCTGATGGTTAGCTGAAATCACATGGTGTGGTTACATGTTATTCCCCTTATATATCGTACCATAGTACGGGCATACTAAATACGAATCCACTTTGTTACTTGGAAGTTCAATTTGGATTCACCCTGCGTGATACAACAATCAACACAAGTCTTAGCCACGCTTTATTATTAACTAACTATCATATCCATGATGGAGGAATCGTATTATATCTAATATCGCGTAGCACGTAGGTACACCTCAGTGTAAAATATGTAACAAAATTACGTAGGAACACTTAGCAAGTAGGAACACTTAGCAAGTAGGAACACATAGCACGTAGTAAGTGTATCAGCACGAATACCAATAGTCGAGTCAAGTCACCAATCATTGGTAAATCACATGAGTTCTAGCACATAGCAACACATAGGTCAAGTCAGGCACATAGGTAGTCATAGTCACTTGGCCGCATAATCTATTTTTACTCATAGTCGGGTTAAACATATAGTCAGGTACAACACATGGTCACTTATTTCTCATGCATTTAAAATCATTTATAACATCCATAGAATCACAAAATCCAATGAAACAACCAACAATAAACTATGCACATGGGGTCGCATAAGAACCAGGGACGCATGGGATCAATGTCGCATAAGTCAAGGCCGCATAGAGGTCGGTGCCGCATAGGGGACAGGCCGTATATGAGTCAGGCTGCATAGGTCAAGGCAAAGTCCACTCCTTGGAACAAGTGCCGAGTGACATACATTAAAATGCGTGTCAATGAAGTGACTAAAGTGATGGATGTGACAAGTCATAAAGTGTGTCAGAGAAAAGAAAATGATAGAAAAATATACAAGGACGAAGCTGAGTTATACGTCAAAAGAGAAGAGGTCGCATAGGACTCAGTGTCGCATAAGTCTGCTTGCCGCGTAGATGTCTCTTGGACTTAGCAAATTTTTTATTCGTTTAGCAAGTGAAACACAAGGAGTTATGTCACTTAGGACTTTTCCAAGCACTTAGCTTCAGAATACTTTGTGTAATGATTAGTCATGCGTCCAATAAGATTGACACATACTGGAAAGTATATGCTGCACAGATCTCAGGCCACATAGCACTCTCTATCGCATATGATGCTGGTAACATGAGCACTTAGTCTTCTCCAGACAGCAAGTTCAGCGATGGCAAAAAAGTTCCAAAAACTAAAAATTTATTTTCTCCATAAAAAATTTATTTTAACTCCGAATCAAGTGAACCAAAAGCCAAAATACTCGAAATAAAGTGCTAAATAAACCACAAAAACTATTTTTCTAAAATACTATATTTTATAGATCAAAACCAAGAAAAACTTTTGGAACCCATGAAAACCCTAACTTTAAAATTCAGATCAACTCAAAACCGTTTATCAAAACCAAAAACTCCAAGAACTAAAACTAATGAGAACATCAAGGAGAACATTTTTCATCAAACATATTTTATTACTATATATATGCAAAAATGCAAAAAATCTATGGCTTCACTACTTTGAACAAGATGTACTTGCCTTGGTGGAATAACAAACCTCTTCCTAGAACCAAATCTAGGTCTAGGACTTAGGGTTTCGGTTGGAAGCTCTTCAGGAAAAGAGGAAGAGGAAGGAAGAAGTAAAGAAAAAATTGGAAAATGAAAGAGAGGAGAGAGAAAGAGGAGTATATATACACAAGAAGAGAAAAGGATATTCTAGTCATGACTAATCCTCATGCAATACTAACCATCCAAAATAAACCTAGTGGTTCCAAAAGTGAACCGGGTCAGATATCCATCCTACATACGGGTCCTAGCACTAGTTTATGGCAATTGCCAAGGTATTCACTACTGGTCTCGGGTAGTCTTCCACAATAAACAAAAATATAATTAAAAAATATCATAATTAACAGGAATCAACATGTAAAATATAGCGTGAATACATCTACTGAAAAAAATTAAATATCACAAATTCAAGAATGCCAAATCTGGGAACGGGTGTGACATCTCTACCCATCTTAGAAAAATTTTGTCCTCGGAGTTCGCTAGGCTAGTCGAGCTGATTACCAAGCAAGAAAACTCATAGACCAAGCAGAAAACTCATAATCTAATCCTGTAACCTCCGATTTGAGTGGCTCTTGTGGTTACCGAGGAGAGTATAGAGTATCAGTGATATTTCAAGAGTTAGTATCAGAGCCAACATACCCGTCCTGGATAATCATGATTAGGCAATTGGATGATCTACGTGAACAATTAGGTATCAAGAAAAAAAAAATTATTGTGTTAAGAATTAATGGAGCATGATGTTCAATTTGATGATTGATATCGGAAGTGTTAAGGGTAAGGAAATATATACGCATAAAGTTAATGAGGTGTCATGAGTAGAGAAATATCGGAATGGGTAATGAAGATGGTGAAGCGTGTCACGGATTAGTTAATAGGCTTTAAAGGATTAAAGGAAATACATATACAACCATCGAGATGAGGAACCATATACTTGCCCATGAGAGTAAAGAAACATGAGTGTAATAGAGGATACAGGAGATCATGAGTTCTAATGAGCTTGATGAGATAATCCATTAATGAAGCTAGTGATATAATACCAAGAGTGCTAATGGTTCCATATCAAGATTAGTCGAGAATGACACAAATAACAGTAAGCACGCTGCTTGATGATAATTAGCTTATAGACTAGTTGATTTTAATTGGAAAATCCTGGAAGAAAATACATTGATCATTTGGAGGTAATGGTACAAGTGATTCAGGCAGTACAATTTTAGTACACAATTATAGACACTAGATACAATGAGTGCACCTTGAGTATCAGAGACCGTGAGCACTGATATGTACATTGTGGAGTTATAAATTAAAAGATGGAAATAAGATTGTATTTTTAGAATAATTGAGGAGTTGAGATTTTGTCATTAAATTTTTGAGAATTTTAAATATGAATTCAATAACATGGTTAAGGCTACAAAGATTTTAGAAGTGATTAAATTTTGTGTCGATATGGAGTATCTGATTTTGAGGAGGTATATGCATTTTATTTTAAAGTTGTTTCGAGAAGTTAAACCTTGACGATTATTTGAGGATTAATTTTATGGTAGATGAGAGATATGAATATTAATATATGAGTAGATGATATACCTGTGTAAGGATCTGGTGAGTTGAGCATGATTGAGATGGCATCGCAGACTGACTTGGGTGTCCATCTAAAGTTGTATTGGAAAGAGCAGTATTTAGTATGGTGTTGCACTTGACGTATATTTGAGTGATAAGAACGACTAGTATGAACAATTATAGTAGGAACGGGAAGTGACAGAGGGTATGGTACTAAAGGGATAAAGGTATCAACTTGGATGCATTATTGAATCATGGTTATATTAGAGATTCTTGGCATCAGATTTTGGTATTAATGAACAGGTGTGTGCAGTACGGATATATTCATAGATTTTGTGGATTAATGATTAGTTGATATGGGTACCAGTGTACAGGAATATGAATTTGTTAGTGAATGTGCTAAGTTAAGTGTTTGTTAGAGATAGGAGATACTGCAAGAAATAGGTTAGCAGGTTCTTTCTTTCCCTCCTAATGATTTCTTCTTCCATCTTTCGATTGATTGTTTTCCTAATACTATAGTTCGTATTCATGATTTTCTTGTTAGAATATAACTAGTAGTACACCTTTTAACAGAGACTGAAATACCATGATAAAAGATACATGACCTATATATTTTCTTAAATTGCATGGCTGTAGGTAGAATTTTCTTAAACCATGATCATTAGGGTTTTGACCATAGCAAAGATCTATGACGAGGTTATGACTGACAAAAAGAGACAAGAGGATTAAATTTGTGGATGAGCATTAAATTAAATAAAGAATTTAGGGGTTGTTATAACGGAGTTGATGGATCATTGATTTTATGAAAATCGAGGTATGATTGAAATTCGAGGACAAACATTAACTAAAAGGGAGAATTAAGAAATTCACAGAGCCAAAAATTTGAGGATTTATTAATTTTAAGGAGGTCTTGATATGATTGAATTGATTATTAAAATTTTGAGAAATTTGAGAGATTATCATTTTATCTATTTGATTGCAAGATAGAAATTTTATATATTATGAATGTTGCATTGAAGATTCTGGAAGCATCGCATCGTTGAGTATTTGAGGAAAAAAGAAAATCAGAAAATAAAATCGTAAATGGAATAGTGTCGAATTAAATTCTTGGGATGAGGAGTTAGATTGGAATAAGCATCAATTGAATTTGAGTTAGAGGAGTAAGATGATTGATGAGTGTTTAAAATTTAAATTTTGGGATACAGATTTTTAAGTTTTATAAATATACATTGATTGGATTTCAATTGGAGGATTGGATATTAAATCCTTGGGTATTTAGATGCGAACTTAAAATTTTTGGAGGAGATTATGACAAAGGGGATTTGATTTTTAAATTTGAAGATTTTTCAGGAATATGATGTTGTATAATTTTTGAAAGGTTGTGAAATAACATTATGAAATTACTTCATGATTATTGGTTTAAGATTTAAATTTTGATAGAAATAATATGGTGAATAAAGGCAATTATTGAGGATCCTAAATTTCGAGGACAAAATTTTTCTAAGGTGGGTAGACTTGTAACCTCCGATTTCCAAATTTTCGAAATAATTAGATTTTTAATTTATTCAAATACCAAGTTTATAAAATATTTTTTCTCCTTAAAAATTTTATTTGATTTTGAACAATGTTTGATTTTAGAAGGTAATTTAAAATCTTTATAAAAATCATTTTTCCTAAATGGCGATTTCTTATAAAATAAATAAATAAATAATAATGATATGTAATACTCTAGCTTCGAATATTTATTGGCTTAAAATCACAAACTTATTTATTTAATAAAAATTATTGAAGGACTAGTTGTTCATAATAAATTTTTCATATCCATTTTTGGAATAGTAAATAAATGAATTTCATATTTTTAGGGTTTTCAAATATGGGTTGATTAGTAGCTAATATCATCAGCTAGCCTTGGAAGCCTTAAAAAAAAAAAAAATTTCTTAAATTATAATATTTTCTATTAATTTATAAAGTTACCATCTTTCATTCACCCTCATTCCCACATTGACTTATTCATGTATGATCTTGGGCCATTTGTTATTTGGGCCAACCCTCACCCTTTATCCCACACCTTCTCTCTCTATTTAAGTCTCTCATCACCATTTCCAAGAAACCCTAGCTAGCCCTCACAATTCCCACAAGCCAACAACCGTCAACATTCTGTGTGCTCGTGTCCGTGTGTCCAGCATCACCGTGTCAGCCGTGTTGGCCTCGGGTCCGACCCCGGGTGTCCCACCGTATCCATTCATTTCCTGTGTCCAGATTTACAATATTACAAATTTTCGTGTCCGACACACCCGGACACATCCACATCCTCCACTGTACAACATCATCTCCGTGTCCGGCAGACCCGGACACGTCCCCCCACAGTCATCAACTGTCGTGTCCAACCTCGGACACGACCCCGACACCTCCACAGAACCTGATCCTAACCCTAGATCTGACCCGCCGCCCGGAGCCGAAGTCATCACCGCCGCCCTGTTGCTGCTCTGGTGTAGACCGCCGCCTCCTCGAGCCAGATCCGCCGGTGGCCGCCGAGAAGAACGTCGAGCCTGCGTCGAGCCATCGACCGCCGCTGGCGCCTCAGACCTCCTCACCCTCGCAGAGTCGACCGCCGCCTCAGATCCATCGAGCAGACCGCCGCCGAGTCGAGTTTCCGCCGCCTCGAAGCCGCCGCCGCCTCTTACCCTCTCACCCGCGTCGAACCGTGGCCGCCTCCCCCTCAGCGTCGACCGGTGCTGCTCTCGAGTTCGACCGTCGCAGCCAGATCCGTCGAGCCGAGCACCGCCGGTTCCTCGAACCACCGCCGCCGCCGAGTTCCCCCGGCGGACTTCCCCGTGACCTACGCCGGAAACCCCTTCCGTGAGCCCCTCTTTCTCTTCCCTCTCTTCTGTTGATTGAGTTAGGTTACAGTTAATCAGTGAATCAATTAGTAAATATAATTAGTTAGTATATAATTAGATTAATATATTAATTAGTTTAGTTAATTTATATTAGTATTAGTTTAGTTAATTAATTTTTTATCAGTTAATTATTTTATAATCAATTAGTTAAATTATGTAATTAGTTATATTAATTAATTAGTTATATAATAATTAGTTTAATATAATTAGTTAGTTAATGTTTATTCAGTAGTTAAAAATTAACTAGTTAGTTAATTTATAATAATTTAGTTAATATAACTAGTTTAGCTTATATATAATTAGTTTATTTTTATGTAATAAATATAATGGTTTTGATTATGTAAAATATAATAATTCGTTGGGATTATATTACTATTTAAGAAATAGTTTCAAAAAAATCAAAGATTAGTTCGAAATTGGTTAATTGGGCTGGTAACTGAAATTACTAATGATATATAAATACATTGGTTTTTACATAAATTCTAAATTTTATAAATAAACTTTTATTTGTAATTATTGTTCGAGAATATGCATATACACATGAGTATATATGTATAATGATATGTAGTTGTTTAAGTACTAAAATGTATTTTAGCATAAATGTTTCTTAGTATATATATGATAATGTATATAGTGTATTTCTATTTAGTGTATATATTTTATATATATCTTGCGTATTTCTCTATTTTTCTATATATGTATATCAAAATGTATTTTAGTATAAATACGTATTAAATATATATGGGTATTAATTTAACTGTGTTCATATAATTTATGTCAATGTATGTTTTCGTAATTAATGTTATATATATATATATTTAATTGGTATAATTACCTGTATATAGTATAATTATTATTTTGGTACAAATATATATGTGTATATATATTTTGTAAGGGTATATGTTAATAAAAACGTATTTTGGTATAAAAACGTATATTTGATATATTATATATATACTTGTGTACATATAGGGTATGAGTATATTTTTATTTTGGTATATAAATGTATATATGTATATATTCTTAAATAATGGGTGACATATATTTTTCATAAATAAAATATATTTCCACTTGTATATACTTTGGAATAACAATATATGTATTATATTTGATCGTTAATAATACTACGTTTAATTGGTGAATATACTAGATGACCCTAGTTGACTAGTGCCCTGCCTGACATGGCCCAGAGACCAGTATTTTTGACTGTGTTAGCGTAGCATCTGATGCAAATGTGGTTTTGCTTGTGTTATGTTTATAGGACTGTGGGTTACCCAGGGGATACTCTGGAACAGGACATCAATAATTACCAGCTAAGGACCCAAGGCGAGTACATTCTCTGATTAGTTTCTAATTTATGATATCTCCTATGTTCACTGTATCTAGTGTAAATATCCATGTTCTTGACACGTTGTTACACGTATTGGTATACACGGATCTCGTCATGAGATGTTATTCCTTATTCATGGTGTAGCTTGTACAAGACTTGTTTTTCTTGTTATCTTGTGCATGTACAGACACTGATTCCCGGGGAGATTTGCTACCTTCCTAGAGAATCCCGTGCCATAGCGTACCATGATTGGATCTACTATACCAGTCGGGGGTTTGGGGAGTACTTTAGTATAGATATGTGATCATACCCAACTTTATATGCACCATAGCTCACCCCACATCTCACGTCGGGTGCGGCCTGACCATTTACATGCTCCATAGCTGTTACGTGTGATTAGCCTGACCTCTACATGCATCATAGCTAACCAACGGTTAGCCTGACTTTATATGAACCATAGCTAATCACATGTAACTAGCCTGATCAAGTTTCCAAGCCGATCACATATTAAAGCTAGTACTCACACACTTAGTCATAGAATTCTTGCTCTTTGACATATTGTTCTTTTCCTGCATTTACTTACAGTATTTCCAGTATTTCTCTCATTGTATATTTCTCGTACCTATACATGCATCTGGTATGTTTCCATCTAGAACTGCTACATAGTTTATGTCATTTATATAGAACTGCTATTTAGAGATGTACTTTGCTCCTTCCTGACTGGAAAATATTTTTCCAGACTGTGACCTTAGTGGACTTGTTTCTGACACATGGGGATTGGATGTTACTGATTGCAGGTATGATTATGTTGTCATTAGACTTGTATTGTATTCTTTTATTTCTTCAAATTCCTATCGTGCTGTAGTTGTGATTTAGTATGTTGTTAATATTTTATAGTATTATCCGAGTCTCCTTATGGAGTTGGATACTAGCGTGAGATTTGTTTAGATAGTACTCGACCTAGACAGCGTTCTACCGCCGATGCTGCGGCGTAGGCTGGACGTACCCACGCACTCGTGCCCCTAAACCGGGTACGGGTCGTGACAAATCCAGAACTCATAAACTAGGAAGGAAACTCATGAATCATAACTCATGCATGACAAGATCACATAGGCTACAACTAACTAAAACCCAAGCACATATGGGATAAGCAGATAAATGGCCAACATCAACTACAAGTAAATGCGCAAGCAATCCATACAATCAGAAACAAAAAAGAGCTGGAGACAAACGGATACATATGTCTCCTGAGTCAGTCAAAATAGGAACTCATCATCGCTGGCCTATGTTGTCTCCCAAAAATGGACAGTGATCAAGCCTCAGGATAAGTTGGTACCAACGACCTAGTCAAGAACATGAATCTGCCCAGGACATACCTTCGTAGTCGGAATATATGACATCCATCATGTATCACGAGATACAGAGGCAGATGAGTGAGACAAAAATTATCTCCACTCGCCGAATATACGGGACCCAAAAGATATGACAGAAAGAAGCTCAAAACTTACCCTCGATTTGACCTTCCTCGGACAATGTCTGTTCTAACACGCTAAACTCCGCTTGCTCACGTCAAGGTGCTACTGGAACTCTATCATGAGGATGTCTCTACTGACCAAACTGACGTTGTATCTAGTGAAACACATGTTCTTGCGTCAACATCTGACGTTGGGCTAACGGCCATACTATTAAAACTGGCTCTTGATAGAAAACTGCTCCTGGAGCTGGCAATGCCAAGAATTATTGAAATGGTCTTCCCTGCCTCTACATCTTTGGACAAGTAGATATCATATGGTCGGAACCCCCACACCTCAAGCATCTTTTACTTGTCATCCTACATACATCCTGAGTGTGACCTCCTTTGCCACAATAGGTACATCCTACTGGATTCTTCGAGCGTTGTTGATGTTGTATCGGCTGTTATTGATAAATTATCATTGTCCCATCTGATGCCACTGGCTTTCGTGGTGCCAAATCACGAATACGAATGTCGGGTGTTGGTCCTTCACCTTTGTTTTGGGCATAAGACCTCTTATGTCCTCCAGTCCTCGAATCAAACCTCTGGATGGTGAGCTCATGTCTCCTGGCCGCTATCAATATGGCATTAAATGTCTGGTAGTCATGTCTTTCTACCAGTTGTAGAATCTTGAGATGAAGCCCTTGTTGGAATCTCATAGCCCTTTCTTGCTCCATCATCACCATAGTTGAAGCAAACCTACTCAGCCTATAGAACTTTGTTGCATATCCATCCACCGTTCTGTCGGATTTTCTTAGATCAATAAATCTATATTGCAGCTTGTACTGCGCTACTACTCCAAAATACTTGGTCCTAAACCAGGTTCTGAAGTTATCCCAAGAGATAGGATGCTTCAAGCTGACTTTCTCTGTTGCCCACCAATCACGAGTAAGATCTTGTAGTTGTAATTGGACTTGATTGACTTGCTCCTCTTTTGGAACCTTAGTTGCCGCTATGATCGTCTCAATATCTTGAAGCCAAGCATCCGCTGTAATGGCATCCTCTGTGCCTTCAAAATAGCTTGAATTGAGTCGACATAATCTATATGGCATCCCATAATCTTCTTTTTCACTCTCCTCCAGAACCGTTTGTAGTCCTTGGTTTAACAGGACATTCTTCTTCTATTGTCGAAGCTGCTGGTGCTGCTGTACTACTATCTGAGGCTGTTGCGTAGGCAGCATACCTCCGATAATTTCTAACAGTATCGGGGTATCAAGTCCTGCTGGTGTTACTGGAACTGTCGAGGGTACCAGGATCTCTGATACATGTTGCCCACATATTGGCCCCACTCAAAGTTGATCTTAAGAAAGTATTGTCTCTTGCTGGCGCTCAATGGGATCTTGCTCTACTAGATATTCTACCACATCTACTGCCCTAACAAGCAGGGAAGAGGTGCCCTTGAAGGAAAAGGACATATGTCACTCTCCGTTCCCAAAATGTATATTTTGAGATATATTTATTTTTTGCTTGTATTTATTTCTAAATAAGAGTATTTCTTACTTACATGATAATTAGGTTGTATGCATAGAGACTAGACCCATTCTTTGGTTCAATTAGACCTATGGTTTAATTATTGGGTTGGTTCATTCATGGGTTGAACCCATGGTTTAAACCTCAAACTCTAACTATAAAACCCAACATCTTTCTCTCTCTTCCCTCATTCTCTCCATTTCCTCTTCTTCCTTCATTAAGGCAAGTACACCTTGCACCACATGAAGAAATCTCTTGATTTTTAATTATTGTTTTTTCCTTACATTTTATTAGTCTATTATGTTCTCATGGTGATTCTAAACACTTTTAGTACTTGGAGTTTTTGGTTGTGATGGGTGGATTTGTGTGGATCTAATTTTCAAACTTAGGGTTTCATGGGTTCCTTGAGTTTTTGGTAGTTTTGATCTACTAAAATATACTATTTTTGAAATATAGTTTTTGGGATGGATGGAGCACTTCATTTCGAGCATTTTGGCTTTTGGTTCACTCAATTTGGAGTTAAAATAGAGTTTTTATGAAGAAAATAAATTTTCTATTTTAGAGTTCTCGCCATGGCTGAACTTACTGCCTGGAGAAGACGAAGTCCCATGCGGCCAAGAGATCCTTACGGCCTTGACCCATATGTGATAAGTGAGCGTATGCGGCCTTGAGCTCATGCGGTCATGCAGCCTGAACTCATGCGGTCATGCGGTCTAAACTCATACGGTCATGCGGCCTTGAGCTCATGCAACCTCTGCGGTCAGCGGCCATGCGTCCTGAACTCATGCGGCCATGCGGTCTGAATTCATACGGTCATGGGCCTTGAGTCGACCTCTACGGTAATCGACCATGCGGCCATGCTGTCTGAACTCATGCGGTCTTGCGGCCTTGAGCTCATGCGACCTCTGTGGTCAGCGACCATGCGATCCATGTAGCTATGCGGCCCAACATTCTATGCGATAGCTGATCCCCATGCAGCCTTAATCCGTATGCGGCCCCTTGCACATGCTTTATTGGACTAGTTTTGTTTGAATATTCCTTTAGACTTTATGGGATGTATATGTGACTTTGATGACCACAAGAGTATTAGACCCATCTATGTGCAATGACCCGACCACTTGTATCCGTGCTGATACACTTACTATGTGCTATGTGTTTCTACGTGCTAAGTGTTCCTACGCGATTATATTATATGTTTATATTATGGTGTACCTATGCGCTATGTGACATATTATATGACTTAATCCCTAGCATGTACATAAGGGTTAGTCAATGACTAGGCGTGACTAGGATTTGTTGATTATTGCATCACGTTGGGTGAATCCAAGTTGAACTGCAAAGTGACAAGTGGATTCGTATCTAGCATGGTCGTACTATGGTACATCATATAAGGAAAATACCATGTGACCAGGCCATGTAATTCTAGTTAACAATAGGGTTAACTAGGTAACTAAACTTGTAGAGCATTGGGATAGAATGGAATCTCAAGATTGTACCTAACTAGCCACCTCCAGTCATCTGAATTGGAGTGTGTAGGCTAGTCCCCATGGATATTTTTTAAGTCCTCATTAGTGGATGGCAATATTCGAATATTATACTATATTATGTGTTCTATGCGATCTTAGCACAGTGGCCTTACGAGGGACCAGTGCGCAATACTATGTGCTATGAGAATATTTATGGCTCGGCTAACCCTGCTAGTACCTAGTTCGATCTGAGGATTCCTATATGCATAATATCTCTGGATAACCCGGATTCTATCTAGTAAGCTGTATAAATAATTGGCCGATTATGTAACTGAGCTTGTTTGTGTATTGTATCTACTGTCTAATAGTCTAGGGATATGGACTATCATAGTGTGATAGTCTAACCCTTAACCTTTATCATGACCCACACCCGGTATAGGAGCACGAGAGCGTGGGTACGTCCAGCCTACGCCGCAACATCGGTGGTAGAACGCTGTCTAGGTCACAGTAATACTATATAACTAACACCTTTCAATGATATCCATCTCCATAAGGAGGACAATATATATCTCACAATACCTCACAATGTAAACTCAATCACAACAACTATAAAGTATAGGGCACGATAAAAGATGAGAGAAATGACATAGTTAAACACCATGTCTCAAACATAAAGATAAATTATAATCTAGCTGTCCAACATAAAGTCTCCACAAGTCTCAAATTAAACATATCATAAGTCTAACATAAACTGAAATAAAACCTCAATAAGTCTCAAAGCATAATTAAAAACTATCTAGATAGCTGTAGGTAATGTCTCATCTAAAGGAATGGTCTTCTCTAAGATCTCTGGTGTGTAGTCCGCATCTATACCTGGTCCGTAGTGTGTGGTACAGAACTCCTCAAGATTCTCTGGAAAAATATATCCAGTCAGGATTGGAACGAAATACACTTCTAACAGCAGTTCCACATATATTGACAAAAACTATAACACAGTGTAAAGAAATACAAGACAGATAGGAATACTGGTAATACGAATACTAGAAATAAGGAAATGCTGGAATAAGAAATACTGGAACATCATCATCAATATACATCTAGCAATAAATAGAACTATAAGTACACGCAAGAACAATGAACTGGTATGTAAGTGTGTACAAGAACAATAACTAAAACATGTGGAGATGCCAGATCAATATACTAGAGATACATGTCAAGAATCATCTAACTAAGTGTGTGAAATATCAGCATATCATGTGATCGGCTTGGGACTATATGACTCATTATATTAATTAGTGATCATCCTTGTACAGTCAGGCTAACCACATGTAACAGCGATGAGGCATGTAATGGTAAGGCTGCACTGACGTGAGGTGTGGGTGAGCTATGATGCATGTAAAGTTTGGGTATGATCACATAAGCTACTAATATTTCCCCATTTTCCCAGCTAGCACGATGGATTCCAATCACGACTCCTCGTGACAGGTCTCAATGATGTCAACTCTTGTAAATAACAGTGTCAGAGTCATGTACGCTATACAATAAGAGTTATAGAGATAATCAACATAATAGAAACTGTCAGAGAATGTACTCGCCTGTGATCCTTAGCTGGCAATACCAATGTTCGATTCCCAGGTACTGAATGATCCAACAGTCCTATAGATATATCATAAACATAATACTGCATCAGACATTTCACTAATACACAATCAAATACCATGATCTTAGGGACTACGCTAGGGTGGTCACGTCTGTCGTTTTTGTGCATAACAGACAGTCAATGGTATGGTCTTGCCAGTACTTCAATGTACATATGGCAGTCTTCTATCACACTACATGGTCACAGGTCGATATAACTACGGGGTATCCGTGGTTATAATCGGTCCTCTAGTACCTAGGCCTATAATATATATATTATCTATCATATTCATAAATGCTAACTAATTACAATTATAAAAGATACATATATATACATACTTAATAGAATTTATACTATGTACATATATACATATATTAAACATGTACTAGGGATGCACGTACAATACATACACGTATGTATTATACCAATTGAGAATTAATATTGGTACCTATATATATACATATTAAACATATTTTAGGGATATATATATATATACAAGACATATATGTATATATGCAAGTGGAGATACACTATATATATATATATATATATATATATATATACCAAAATGCGTTTAACATATACAAATATGTATGCAATTACACCAACCATATACTAAAATACACCACGGCTAATACATGTGAAATACTACGAGGAATACGTGTATACGTATACGTGTTCATGCATGCAAGGGATTCGAACCTGTGTATGTGAAAGTAAAGGGTTCGATGTCGAGGTCGTCCACAGCAGGTCACGGTGTCGTCTCCGGCGAGTTTCAGACGGTGGTGCAGGCATGGGGTCGGTCGAGGGCAGTCAGGGTCATCGACGGGGTCGTTGACGGGATGGCAGCGGGGTGCTGCTGGCTCCGGTCGACGTGGGATGAAGGACGGCAGGTTCTGGCGATCATCCAGGTGGTTTGGCGATGAGGCTCCGGCGAACGCCGTCGGCGCGGGATGATCGGGCTTCAGCAGCGGGTCTCCGGCTTCGGTCTGAGCGGAGGGGAACGGCGGGTTCACGGTGGGTTGGGGCAGTTCAGTCCGGCGCGGGGGTACTTCGGTTCAGTCCGGTCCAGGAGAGTCCAGGCGAACTCCGGCGAGTGATCGACGGGAAAAGGAAAAAGGAGACGGGTGAACAGTAAGGATAGGGGGAAGTCGGCTGCTCCTTAGGTTTTTAGGAATAGAAAAAGAAAATAAAAAGTAAAGGGGAAAGAATATTTATACATATATGCAAGGGGTTGGGTTGACCTAGAAATTAGCTTGGTCAAACCCTTGGAAAAAAAGGGCTTCTCATGTGGGTATTTCAAGGGTTATGATTTAATACATTCAAAATAGATGGCTAGGATTGCATTTGTTCAAAGTTTGGAGGGCTATGGTTTGAGGAGGTTGGTGTTCAATTACACATTCCCAAAAATCATAGAAAAATATAAATGAAGGGAAATGGGTTTTGTTCACGTGTCGTGTCCAATGGGGTGGATACCTTAATACACTTTTGCACCAAAGTGCCCAATAATTAGAAAATTGCACAAGGAGTGATTTTGGTTTTAATTAATTAAATTTTAAATAAAATTGGTTGCAACGAATGTCGTGCGTCTAAAATGAACACGACAAGACATGATTATGAGTCACACAAGGATTAAAATAACAGTTGGGCATGTCTAGGACAAGGGTTTGAAATCTGTTTGGAAGACAAGGCTAATGTAGCGCTTTAATTATCGAACAACGGTAAAGTACAACAATCAATTAAAATCATAATTATTTAGACATAATTAATTATCATGCAATTATTTATATTTTAATTACGGAAAGACGAAAATATCCTTAATTCAAAAAGTGAGGGTGACAACCTTGTTTGGTTGTAGGGTTAGATTATTGTGGCATGATAGGCTTTGAACCGAAACTACGAGACAAAACTATATATATATATATATATATATATATATATATATATATATATATATATATATATATATATATATATATATAACCTGGTTGTATTTCTTCATTCGTGCTTCCTTTGTGGTACTTGCTATTTGGGGTCTAACCCCACTGGTTTGCATGGCCAGGTTTAGAGCCAGCATCTGAGGATCAAGCGTACTTCCCCTGAATAATGGAGCGCACCAGGCAGATGGCCGTTGAAGGGAACGAGTGAGTTTCTTCTTCCCTGCTCGTTATTGTACATTTTAATCTTTTGCGCATTTAGCCAACGGCACTTGTTAGCCGTAAAATCTGGACATTTAATTTTCTTTATATGATTATAATTAATCAGTCTGCAGCTGATCAAGGTCATATACTTTTGATACTCTTCCAGTTTTCTTATTTTTTACAGTTGGTTTCCAGGATATCGTGACAGGGTGTTTGGGATATCTTGCTTCCTTGTCTTATATGTTCTATGTTTACTATTCTTGCTTGACAGATTGAGATAATAAATGTGCTATGTGACCCTAAGTGACATGCTTGTAGTATGCACACCCTTGTTTAGTTACAACCGTGACCGTCGTACGACGTTCTATACCTTATACGGGGGAACTGGCCATGTCCGTCTCAGTATTCCGGTACTAGGGTGTGACAAGATTTTAGTGGTAGCCCATGCAGGTCTGTGTTTTCAGACTTGTGGGGTATTATGATCATAGGAGTCTTAATCAAACATGTGCCTTTAAAATCCTGAATTCTTTCTTCTCGAAGCCTTGCTTGATATCGAATCAATTGTTTCCTTGATCCTTTCCGTCATGTTCTTGATATTTCTTGTCTTTTTCTTTAAGGCTTCTTCAGTTGCTGGAGCAACAGGCATGGCAGGACAGGGTTTCCCTGGGCAACAACGGGAGGGAGCACATGTTCAGAGTCAAATTTGAGTAGAGCCAGTAGTTGGACAAGCTGGCACAGTGGGACCAGAAGCTGGACATATTGAGCAACCAGCCCCTGAGATTCCCGTACCCCCAGTAGTACCAGCAGTGCCAGTGGTACTTGACACCCCGGCATTACTGGAGATCCTCCGGGAAATGATGGCTATGCAGCATCATCAGATGGCATAAAACAGCATCAACAGTTTCAACAATAAGAGCAGAATATCTTGTTGAGTCAGGATTTGCAGATGGCCCTGGAAAGATGAGGAATGACTGATTTGGAGGCGTCGGTTAGATTTTGTCAACTTAACCCGATATACTTTGACGGCACGGAGGACGCCATCACGACAGATGCATGGATCCAAGATATCGAAGCCATTCTAGCGGCGGCAAAGGTTCCGGCTGATGAACAAGTTGACCAGGTCCGATTGCAGCTTCAGGACCTTGCTCGTGACTGATGGGCGTCAGTAGAGGTTGGCTTGGGGCATCCTATCACCTGGGACAATTTTAGGGCTCAATTATGGGCCAAGTAATTTGGAGTTGTAGTGCAGTATGAGCTCCAACAGAGATTTATCGATCTTAAGCAGGCTGGTAGAACAGTGGATGGATATGCAACCGAGTTTTGCAGGCTGAGTAGATTCGCTCCGACTATGGTGGATACGGAGTCGGATAGAGCAATAAGGTTCTAGCAAGGACTTCATCTGGAGATTCTAAAACTGGTAGAGGGGTACGACTACCAGACTTATAAAGAAATACTGATAGCAGCTCAAAGTCACGAGCTTACTTTGCAGAGGTTATCGGCAAAGACAAGAGGCCAAAAGAGGTCTCATGCTCAGAATAGAGAAGGAGGAGTACCTCGGACGTTAGCACCATCACCTGGTATTCGCATCCATGATTCAGCGCCAAGGAGGGCAGCAGTTTCGACGGTGACAGTACCGGCTCGGCAGCAGCCAAGACAGCAACAACAATAACAACAACGCCAAGGAGCACCGGCGGGATATACTTATTGTGGCAAGGGAGACCACACTAGAGATGTATGTAGGGCAGCCAATGGGTTGTGTATGAGGTGTGGCAGTCCAGATCATCAGATTATCAATTGTCCAATGATACAGAGGCCATGAGGGCCAATTCAGCAATTTCCAGCACTATCAGCACTAGGAGCAGTGCAACAAAGAGGGCCAGCGACAGCAGTGCGGCCATTAGCTATGCGTCTGTTACTTACGCAAGCTGAGATATACTAGCAGCAGCAGGGCCAGTAGAGGCCACAACAGCGTCACCAAGGAAGACAGCAGCGAGGAGCACAGTAGGACCAAGGGCAGGCATTCACCTTATCTTTGGAGGAGGCTTTTGTAACATCCCGTTCCGCTCAAGCGGACTGTCATTTCAAACGGCAATAGTGCAACAGTCCCGACCCATTTTGCCTCAAAGAGAATGCAAAGGATATCCAGACTTGTCCCTACAGGAATTCAGCTTTGGCTTTCAGAGGCTCGCTCGGCGTATCGCTCTACCGAGGCGAATCATCGGCAAGGTGGGTGGATACGGTAAACTTGTCTTTGCTTAGCCAGCACACATAAAATCTGGAATATTCATGCTAGTCGCTAGGTGATTCACCCCCTGCATGTTAATAAATCCAATGCACCTAGCTAAGGGAATAATCTCAACTGTATTGCTTGCTAGAACATGGAAATGAAATACTGCTTATATATGTTCAGACCCTCGCATGCTAAGTCCCTTAACGATTTTATCTCTCGGCTTACCTTCGGGTCCGAGCTAACGTGCCTGCTTATATTCCTTAGAAACGCATGCTTGTCTGCTTGTAATGTTGCCATATTTTCATCCAAACCCCGGAAGACTACTACGTAGTCGTTCTGCGCCTGAATGAACCTGCAAGTATCCGAGACCGTTGGGTCTCCAAGGCAAATCCCCGAACCAGGGGCACGCATCAGGGTAATGAATACTGAACGTGAATCCTATAACATGACAATTGAATGATAATCACATCAAGTTTATGTCTGAACGAGAATTACGTCATGTAAAGAACGAATCTCAGCTCTTGGAGCAAACGCTCGTTCAGATCATGAATCATGGATTATCATTCAAGTTGTGGATTGAAACTGACCCTGACCTGCATGTCATGGACAATTCGAAAAATGAGGCACCGTTCCATGGGCGGTCACCGGGGCACTGGGATCGACCCGATCCGGATGGAACATAACGTAATAGTCGCTCACGTGATTGACGGGATGGTTTGCAGCGCCTCACGTGCTTTCGTTGCATTCTCTACCCTGCTAATTGACTATGGTCCTTTATGGCTATGCCAGCGACTAACGTTCATATAGATAAGTCATCCTCGCTTAGCGGCTATCCGCGTGTGAGTCATTGCATCACATCAAGAACAACTAAACACCTGAACGATCATGTTATAAAATGACCCTCGTGTTTGCATATGCTTTGCCTCCTGAATGTTATACTTGCCCGTGCTTGAATTAACAATGTTTGCCTCAATGTTGCCTTGGACAGGGAAGGAGATGGTAAGTTGGTAAGTCTCACCGTGTTTTCTCTCATGTTGCACGGCGCACTGCCCGACACGTTAGGCTATTCAAATCTTGCATGAAACTGATCCTAAGGCAACTAGAAAGACAACTAAATAGTTGTGCACGGAACTTATATTACGTGTTTGGATTTGTCAAGCGGGCGACTAGCTTCCCCACCAGTGCATTCAATGTACTGATAATCCACCAGTTTGTGTGCAGGGTACGGGAGGACCTCGTTCGGTGAGGATGCCTCGTTCGTGCGTGCTAAGGCCAGGAGTTCCCTCTGAAGCCTTGCAACGGTGCATCCGGGACTGAAGCACATATACAAGACATAATATTGGAACATAGCCCGAACTCGCCTGTACAATCATTCCACAGTTGTAGCCACTTGGCACACTTTTACTATTTCTGAGAGAGAGGCTTGAGCGACTTGTAATCTCGGCTATACACCGCTTGTAACACTTGTTCATATCAATAAAAGAGTTACTTTACTTCACACTTGTGTTTTAATGCTTCCGCTATATTGTCGACTCAGTGAACCTGTTACCAAATCGCTATGCGTTCATGACTCCGCTGCACTCGGACAATCTGTACGACTCTGTGGCTTAGAACTCTTACCGCCAGCCAATGAATCATGGCCTTGCACGGGCGCGGTTCACGCTCGTACAGCATCATGCCCGGATGGGTCAAGCGATCGTTCCGCGGGAGCGCTGGCGAGGGTGATTCCCGCCTAGCGGGTACGGCTGATTTGCCTGCGGGAGATCGGGGCATGACATAGTGGTATCAGAGCCTGGCTTCTACGCCTTTGGACTTTAATTTGATATGTTTCTTTCGAAAGCTCGTTCGTGGGTTATGTGCACGCTCTCTCTCAATGCCTCGATGGGATGTTCCAACAATAAGTCTAAATACTTTCAAAATACGTTTTGATTGTTATGATTGCTTGTCTGCTGTTGTGCTGCGAGTGGTCTTTATGCCAACCTGTGCGAATGTTACGCCCCAGTCCCAAAATACCGAGGGACCGGACGCGTGATAATGGCCAGCAGCACACACCGATGGACAAACCCAATTTAATGGATCCATCGGAGTATACTTAAGCTGTATTATACAAGTCAGGGTTTACTAATCTCATCCATAGAACATCATGAACTAAAACAAAACTGAATTAAATGCTGAAAGTAAAGTTACTGTCGAATATCCAGCAAGAAATAATACTAAGACGGGTGGAGACAAATCCACTACCGATAACAAGAAAATAAAGACAAGAAAAAGATAACTAAAACATGCTAGGAAGTAACTAAGAAGCAGGGCAATCAACTGCAATCAAACTCTCTTCTGGTGCTGGTCCATAAGCTGCGATACTCCTCGTCTGCTAAATCTGGAGAATAAAACCAGGTCCTCAGGGGACATAGCAAGATACAAAAGAATACGAGCCAAATACAATAAATGACATGCAGGATAGAGAAGAAAGTAAACCCAAGCAAATAAAACACGAGAAATCACTATATCGAAGACAGTGGCATGCCAGTGATGCTATCAGACATGACTACAAGCAATCGGGGTAACCGCATCTCAATGGGAGATCACGATCCTATAGAAAGCAGTCCAACGGGGACTCACAGTCTATAGTATGTCTCTTTCGCAGCCCAACGGGAGCTCACGAAGGAGGTAGTCATATGAATAATTCTCTATTGCAGTACAATGGGTACTCACAATCGAGATTTGCTCAAGTGTAGTCAATGTCCAATAACAATCATCCAGGAACTAAGAAATCAATCAAGTCAACTCCAGGAATGCAGAGTAAACATACACCATCACAATATGTCTATGGAACAAGTAGAGATCCAAGAAAAGAGCAAATAATGTACATACACGCAAAACGAGAAATAAGACTAGAGCAGCAGGAATAAATCAACAAGCCTCAAGAACTATAAGAAAGTAAAAATTGCAAAGAGAGAAACATGCAAATATTGTACAACTATCTTGCAAGACAATGAAAAGTGAAACCAGGAGATAAGTATCAAAGTTGCAGGATTTGGCAAGGTATACTTGCCTGTGTTTTGTCTCCAATTGTAGCTCTGACTTCAGCTGGGATTACAGGCAGTACTCCGGTTGTTGAAATAGATATCACCATCAGGTCCAGAAAATATAAATCAGCTAGGAACGCCTGTCCTTGAGTCCAATTTGGAGACAAGGGCAAAAACGTTATTTTCGGGTCAAGGCGGGGTCCAAATGTGGGCCGCTTTGCACCGAAAAATGCGTCAGGGTCAAAGGTCTCAAAAATAGTCCAACTTAGTGTCAACAGGTCAGGAACGATGATACGAACCCAACGGAACTTCCAGAATTGGATTTCGATGAGCCGTTCTCAAAATCGCCCGTCGAGTGGAGCCTGTGGGGCCCACGACACACGATTTTGTCAACGTTCTCAGAATCGAACCAAACTTGGCTCACAGGACCAGCGTATTGCTACGAGTCCGATGGCGCAAGTTTCGTCTCGATCCGACGTGTGTACACTAAGTTACAGCAAATTACAGAAAAGTCGGATACGAGGCGATGTCCGCGGATACGCACTGATTCCGGTATGCACGCACATCTGAATCAGCTTCTGCGAAGTTTCGCACGTCCGTATCAACGACGCGCACGTATCGGTAAAGACCGCACACGACCAAGTCGTCCCGTTTGGCGGGGCGTACTCAGTTCCGAGGTGAAATAGGGCTTAGTTTTTCCTGTTTTTGGATCGCGGTGTGCGATCACCACAGGACAAGATGCCCTGAGCGGTTTATCCGGGCACCGAGAGGGTCATACAGGCTACGCGATACAATTTACAGAATCGAAATCCGAGCTACGAGCAAGAAGTTATGGGTACCTGAACAGGGCTCAAAAACAGCGTATCCTTCGTGTCCGCCTTGTGTCTCGGGCCGTGTCCTGTGTCGTGTCCAGGTTCTGTTCTCCTTAGGGTTTCAGTTCAGGGGCTGTGCTTCGCCGGAGCAGGCCGGAGGAGGGCGGAGCTACGCTGTGAGGGGGCCGGCTGCACTGGCCGGAGGAGCTGGCGGCTCTGGGAAACCCAGCGGAGCCGGTTCGAGGCGTTGAGGGGCTGGTATCTCGTCGGCGGTGGAGTTCAGGGAGGCCGAGACCGGAGGACGGCGGAGCAGAGTCGGTGGCAGCAGTGAGGGCCAGAGGCGGGAGGTCTGGAACGAGGCCGAGAGACGCGCTGGAGGTCGGCTGGGACTGAGGATGGCCGGAGTTAATGGGAGCTCGCCGGAGAAGATAAGGGCAAGGGGAAAATCCGGTGGCCGAGGCGGGTTTATATAAGGCGTAGGAGAAAGGCGGTTATGGAAGGGGAAGAGGGGGAGAGGAGGAACTGGGCGTCGGCTGCCGTTGCAAGGATCTGGAGCGGCGCGGGGAGGTGATCAGGCGGCGGGTCGGCCGGCGGAGGGGAGCTGAGAAGTCGGGTTGGGAGAGAAGGAGTCTAATGGGTCGGGTTTGAACGGGTCGGGTCGATCTGCGGATCCGGCCCGACCCAATAATGAATGCGGGTCGGGTCAGTGGGTTAATGGGTCGGGTCTAGGTTAAACCCGGATCCGACCCACTAAGAATTGGTTTAATTAAACCGGTTCAGAATTGGGTTTGGTTTGGTTTATTCTAAATAAACCCGGTTTATTTAGGGTTCAATTTGGGTTTAATTATAAAATAGTTTTTAGGACTTTTAAATTACTTTCGGGGTCCAATAAATTTCCAAAAAATTACCCTATGTCTGGTTTTCTATTTTACACCATAAAATATTATTTTCATAATATTTTACTATTATTTAATATCATTTAAAAATCCTTTAATAATTAAAATACTTGAGTTTAATTACAGAAAAATCCTGAAAATTTCCAGAAAATCCAAATTTAAAATTCTTGAAAATTCAGGGGGATTACAGCGAACCCTTGAGAGTATCGCTGTAGCTTGTCCGATTTTCTCTAACCCTAAGTTTGGTTGAATGCTTCTATTCGAGGGACGCCTTGAACTAGTGCACCATCCAAGACTTAAGAAAAGGTGAAACTCGAGTGCTGAGACTTCGCTATCACTAAGCTGGTTGACGTGTTCACGCTAGAGGGGCCCTTCGAAAGTGCACACGATCCAGTCTAAGCGATATGCTGATTTTGACGCTTGTGCAAGTTAAAATCCAAATGAAACAAGTACAACGACTTGTCTAGGATTGCCTCAACCCTAGATTACTGCTTGTCCTCAGTAAGTCTCGAGGACGAGACTTTTTCTGAGTTGGGTAGGATGTAACACCCCGTTCCGCTCAAGCGGACTGCCGTTTCAAACGGCAATAGAGCAACTGTCCCGACCCGCTTTGCCTCAAAAAGAATGCAAAGGATATCCAGACTTGTCCCTACAGGAATTTAGCTTTGGCTTTCAGAGGCTCGTTCGGCGTATCGCTCTACCAAGGCGAATCATCGCTAAGGTGGGTGGCTACGGTGAACTTGTCTTTGCTTAGCCAGCACACATAAAATCTGAAATATTTATGCTAGTCGCTAGGTGATTCACCCCCTGCATGTTAATAAATCCAACGCACCTAGCTAAGAGAATAATCCCAACTGTATTGCTTGCTAGAACATGGAAATGAAATACTGCTTATATATTTTCAGACCCTCGCATGCTAGGTCCCTTAACGATTTCATCTCTCGACTTACCTTCGGGTCCGAGCTAACGTGCCTGCTTATGTTCCTTAGAAACGCATGCTTGTCTGCTTGTAATGTTGCCATGTTTTCATCCAAACCTCGGAAGACTACTACGTAGTCGTTCTGTGCCTGAATGAACCTGCAAGTATCCGGGACCGTTGGGTCTCCAAGGCAAATCCCCGAACCAGGGGCACGCATCAGGGTAATGAATACTGAACGTGAATCCTATAACGTGACAACTGAATGATAATCACATCAATTTTATGTCTGAACGAGAATCACGTCATGTAACGAACGAATCTCAGCTCTTAGAGCAAACGCTCATTCAGATCACGAATCATGGATTATCATTCAAGTTATGGATTAAAACTGACCCTGACCTGCATGTCACGGACAACTCGAAAAACGAGGCACCGTTCCACGGGCGGTCACCGGGGCACCGGGATCGACCCGATTCGGATGGAACATAACGTAATAGTCGCTCACGTGATTGACGGGATAGTTTGCAGCACCTCACGTGCTTTCGTTGCATTCTCTACCCCGTAACTTGACTATGGTCCTTTATGGCTATGCCAGCGACTAACGTTCATATAGATAAGTCATCCTCGCTTAGCAGTTATCCGCGTGCGAGTCATTGCATCGCATCAAGAACAACTAAACACCTGAACGATCGTGTTATAAAATGACCCTCGTGTTTGCATATACTTTGTCTCCTGAATGTTATACTTGCCCGTGCTTGAATTAACAATGTTTGCCTCAATGTTGCCTTGGACAGGGAAGGAGATGGTAAGTTGGTAAGTCTCGCCGTGTTTTCTCTCATGTTGCACGGCGCACTGCCCGACACGTTAGGCTATTCAAATCTTGCATGAAACTGATCCTAAGGCAACTAGAAAGACAACTAAATAGTTGTGCACGGAACTTATATTACGTGTTTGGATTTGTCAAGCGGGCAAGTAGCTTCCCCATCAGTGCATTCAATGTACTGATAATCCACCAGTTTGTGTGTAGGGTACGGAAGGACCTCGTTCGGTGCGGATGCCTCCTTCGTGCGTGCTAAGGCCAGGAGTTCCCTCTGAAGCCTTGCAACAGTGCGTCCGGGACTGAAGCACATATACAAGACATAATGTTGGAACATAGCCCGAACTCGCCTGTACAATTATTCCACAATTGTAGCCAGTTGGCACACTTTTACTGTTTCAGAGAGAGAGGCTTGAGCGACTTGTAATCTCGGCTATACGCCGCTTGTAACACTTGTTCATATCAATAAAAGAGTTGCTTTACTTCAAACTTGTGTTTCAATGCTTCCGCTATATTGTCGACTCAGTGAACCTGTTTCCAAATCGCTATGCGTTCATGACTCCGCTGCACTCGGACAATCTGTGCGACTCTGTGGCTTAGAACTCTTACCGCCAGCCAATGAATCATGGCCTTGCATGGGCGCGGTTCACGTTCGTGCGGCATCACGCCCGGATGAGTCAAGCGATCGTTCCGCGGGAGCGCTGGCGAGGGTGATTTCCGCCTAGCGGGAACGGCCGATTTGCCTGCGGGAGATCGGGGCGTGACAGCTTTAGCATCAGGCGACGTGGTGGCAGGTAATATTTTTTTACATCTTTTCCTGTTGTAGCATTGCTTGATTCAGGCGTATCTCATTCATTTGTATCTACATGATTCGTGACACGCATTGGATTGGAGTTTGAGGCATTACCAGAGAGGTTAAATATACTCACTAGTAATGGGCTCGTCGGAGTTAGTAGAATATGTATCGCATGTCCGGTCATAGTGTACGGGCGTTCACTACCAGCACGATTGATCAAGTTCCCTATGGATAACTTTGACGTTATCTTAGGCATGGATTGGTTGAGAGAAAGTCATGCTATAACAGATTGCCATACAGGTAGGATATTATTTAGTATCCCGGCTATGGAAGACTTTGTCTTTGAGAGATCTGTAGGAGATCAGCATAAAGAGAGAATCGCAGCGACAATTTTAGCAGAAGAACAACTTCCTGAGATAGTTAAGGAGCACTTAGATATCTTCTTAGAAGAACTACTAGGGTTACCCTCAGTAAGAGATGTTAAGTTTTTTATAGAGTTGATTCCTGGAGCATGACCAATATCTTATAAAGTTTACCAGATGGCACCATCATAGCTAGACATATTGTACCAACATATAGAGAAACTAAAGGCAAAAAAGTTTATTCGAGCCAGTGGATCACCTTGGGGAGCGCTAGTGGTTCTAATGACGAAGAAGGATGGGTCGTCACGGTTATGTATCGACTATAGACAGTTGAACATAGTAACAGTGAAGAACAAGTATCAATTACCAAGGATCGATGATTTGTTTGATCAGCTGAGTAAAGCCAAGGTTTTTTCTAAGATCGATCTTCAATCAGGGTATCATCAAGTAAGAGTTCGGGAGCAAAACATACCTAAGACAGCATTTAGGTCACGATATGGGCATTACGAATTCTTAGTTATGCCATTCGGACTGACTAATGCTCCAGCAATATTTATGGATTTGATGAACCATATTTTTATGCCATATCTAGATCAGTTCATGGTGGTTTTCATAGACGACATTCTAGTCTATTCCAGTAGCAAAGAGGAGCACGAAGAGCATCTTCAGAAGGTCTTACATATTTTGAGGGAATACCAGTTATACGCAAAGCTCAGCAAGTGAGAGTTTTGGTTGGATCACGTGTCATTTTTGGGTCACATAATCTCTAGGGAAGGCATGGCAATAGATCCGAAGAAGGTTGAGGCCGTAGAGAGTTGGCCAGTTCCTAAGACAGTAGCTGAAGTGCATAGTTTCCTGGGATTGGCAAGATACTACAGAAGGTTCGTGGCAGATTTTGCCAGAATTTCAGCACCGCTGACTCGATTAACGTATAAGAAAGCTAAGTTCGACTGGTCAGCAGAGTGCCAAACATTATTTGAATAATTGAAGAAGAGACTGATTTCAGCTCTGATTCTCACACTTCCAGTAGGTTCTGGAGGGTTTATAGTGTATTACGACGCGTCAGGCAAAGGACTTGGGTGTGTATTGATGCAGCATGGAAGGATGATAGCTTATGTATCGTGGCAGCTTTGAGATCATGAAAAGAATTATTCGACTCACAATTTGGAGTTGACGGTGGTAGTATTTGCACTTAAGATGTGGAGGCACTACTTATATGGTGATCGGGTAAAAATATTTACGGATCACAAGAGCTTAAAGTATGTATTCACTCAGAAGGACTTGAACATGAGGCATAGGAGGTGACTAGAATTGATAAAGGATAATGATGTGGAACTTCAATACCATCCAGGCAAGAGAAATGTGGTAGCAGATGCTCTTAGCAGGAGAGATAGTACATTTATGTTGACATCACAGTGGCACATCCTAGAAGATCTTCGAGAAATGGGGGTCGAGATAGTACTTACGCAAGACGTGGAAGTATTGGCTAGTTTATAGGTACAATCTACTATTATATAGAGGATTAAGGTGGCTCAGATAGAGGATCCGAAAGTTCAGAAGCTTCGGGCAAAATATGAATCTGGTCTCAGGAAAGAGTTGACGATTCATGAAGATGGAACTCTTAGGTTTGAAAATTATCTTTGTGTACCAAGTAGAGATATCTGACAAGAAGTAATGACCGAGGTGCACAGTTCCCAGTATTCAATCCATCCAGGAGGTACCAAGATGTATCAAGACATCAAGCAATATTTCTGGTAGAACAGGATAAAAAGGGAGATAGCACAATTCATTTCTCGGTGTTTGGTATGCCAGAAGTAAAGGCCGACCAACAAAGACCGACAGGATTACTACGTCCGCTTTATAATCCGGAGTGGAAGTGGGAACATATAACGATGGACTTTATGACCGGTTTACCTAAGTCCACGTCTGGTCGTGATATAGTTTGGGTAATAGTGGATCGTCTCACAAAAATAGCTCACTTTCTTCCTTTCCTAGTAGGGAAATCCACAGAGCATTTAGCGAAGATGTACATATGACAGATAGTAAGATAGTACGACATCCTAGTGAGTATCGTATCAGATCGAGACACTCAGTTTACTTCACATTTTTGAAAGAGTTTATACCAGAGTTTGGGCACCAAGTTGAGATTCAGTACCGCTTACCATCCAAAAACAGACGGACAATCAGAGAGAACCATCCAGACCCTTGAAGATATGTTATAAGCTTGTACCTTGAATTTTGGAGGGTCTTGGAAAGATCATCTTTATCTCGTTGAGTTCTCATACAATAACAGTTATCATGCAAGTATCCAGATAGCACCATTCAAAGCGTTATATGGGAGGACGTGCAGGTCACCATTGGCATGGGATGATATTGGTGAGAGAAAGATGTTAGGCCCAGAGAAGATCACTCAGACAGTAGAAGTTTTCAAGAAAATCATAGAGCGACTTTGGATTGCGCAAGATAGGCATCGGCATTGGGAAGATCAACATCGTAGGCCTTTAGAGTTTTGTGTCAGCAACCACTTGTTCTTACAAATTTTGCCAACTCGTGGAGTCATTAGATTTGAGATTCGCGTGAAGCTTAGTCAGCGATACGTCGGTCCGTTCGATATTCTCGAGCGGGTGGGCGATGTTGCTTATCATCTTGCCCTTCCGCCTTCGCTACATAAGGTGCACGATGTATTTTATGTGTATCAATTGCTTAGGTATATCCCGAATCTGAGTCATATCCTCGACCATTTTGAGCTAGTCGTTGCTATTTAATTGTCTTACGAGGAGCAACCCGTATCCATTTTGGACCGAAGGGAGAAGGTGCTCAAGAATCGGACTATTCATCTTGTCCATGTTGCTTGGGGTCATCACCCTTTGGGAGAGTCGGCATGGAAGCGCGAGCTCGATATTCGATCTTGGTATCCACATATATTCGACACGAAAGGTATATTCGTTCTTATGCCTTCGTATCTCGAATCTCGTGATTCGTTTATCTATGCTATGTGACACTGCTTTTCTTTATATGCTTGAATTTGATTACATGTGTAGATATGCTTGTAGTTAGCATAGTGCTTGTTCTAATTTTTTTAGCTAGCCTTGAGTTTGAATTCCGATGACAGAACTTTTCTAAGGTAGGTAGAGATGTCACTCCCCGTTCCTGAAATGTATATTTTGGGATATATTTATTTCTTGCTTGTATTTATTTTTGGCTTAGAGTATTTCTTACTTACATGATAATTAGGTTGCATGCTTAGAGACTAGACCCATTATTTGGTTCAATTAGACCCAGGGTTTAATTGTTGGTTTGGTTCATTAATGAGTTGAACCCATGGTCTAAACCTCAAATCCTAACTATAAAACCCAATATCTTTCTCTTTTTCCCCTCATTCTCTCCATTTTCTTTTCTTCCTTCATTTAGGCAAGTACACCTTGCACCACATGGAGAAATCTTTTTATTTTTGATTATTACTTTTTTGTATTTTATTAGTCTATTATGTGCTCATATTAATTCTAAACACTTTTAATACTTTGAGTTTTTGGTTGTGATGGGTAAATTTGTGTGGATCTACTTTTCTAACTTAGGTTTTCATGAGTTCCTTGAGTTTTTGGTGGTTTTAATCTACTAAAACATAGTATTTTGGAAATATAGTTTTAGGGATAGATGGAGCACTTCATTTTGAGCATTTTGGCTTTTGGTTCACTGAATTCGGAGTTAAAATAGAGTTTTTATGAAGAAAATAAATTTTTGGTTTTGGAGTTCTCGCCATGGCTGAACTTATTGCCTGGAGAAGACGAAGTCCCATGCGGCCAAGAGATCCACGCAGGCTTGACCCATACGCGGCAAGTGAGCATATGAGGCCTTGAGTTCATACGGCCATGCAGCCTGAACCCATGCGGCCATGCGGTCTGAACTCAGGCGGTCATGCGGCCTTGAGCTCATGCGACCTCTGCAGTCAGCGACCATGCGGCCATGCGGCCTGAACTCATGCGGCCATGCGGTGTGAACTCATACGGTCATGTGGCCTTGAGCTCATACGACCTCTGCGGTCAGCAACCATGCGGCCATGCGGCCTGAACTCATACGGCCATGCGGTCTGAACTCATGTGGTCATACGGCCATGAGCTCATGCGACCTCTGCGGTCAGCGATCATGTGACCCATGGAGCTATGCGGCCGGACTTTCTATGCGGCAGCTGATCCCCATGCGGCCCCTTGCACACGCTTTATTTGATTAGTTTTGTTTGAATGTTCCTTTGGACTTTATGGGATGTATGTGTAACTTTGATGACCACAAGAGTATTAGACCCATCTATGTGCCATGACCCGACCACTTGTATCTGTGATGATACACTTACTCGGTGCTATGTGTTCTAACGTGTTAAGTGTTCCTACGCGATTATATTACATGTTTATACTGCGGTCTACCTATGCGCTATGTGACATGTGATATGACTTAATCCCCAGCATAGACATAAGGGTTAGTTAATGACCATGCATAGCTAGGATTTGTTGATTGTTGTATCACGCTGGGGTGAATCCAAGTTGAACTGCAAAGTGACAAGTAAATTCATATCTAGCTTAGTCATACTATGGTACATCATATAAGGAGAATACCATGTAACCACGCTATGTGATTCAAGTTAACAATAGGGTTAAATAGGAAACTAAACTTGTAGAGCATTGGGAGGGAATGGAATCTCGAGATCGTGCCTAGTTAGCCACCTACAGTCATCTGAATTGGGGTGTGCAGGCTAGTCCCCATGGATATTATTTAAGTCCTCATTAGTGGATAGAAATATTCGACTATTATACTATATTATGTGTTATATGCGATCTTAGCACGATGGCCTTATGAGGGACCGTTGTGTAATATTATATGCTATATGGCGATTTATGGCTCGGCTAACCCTGCTAGTACCTGGTTCAATCTGAGGATTCCTATATACATAATATCTCTGGGATAACCCGGACTCCATCTAGTAAGTCGTATAAATGATTGGCCGATTATGTAACTGAGCTTGTTTGTGTATTATATCTGCTGTCAAATAGTCTAGGGACATGGACTAACATGGTGCGATGGTCTAACCCTTGTCCTTGTTTGGTTGTAGGATTAGATTATTCTGGCATGATAGGTTATGAACTGAAACTACGAGACAGAACTATATATATATATATATATATATATATATATATATATATATATATATATATATATATATATATATATATATAACCTGGTTTTATTTCTTCATTCGTGCTTCTTTTGTGGTACTTGTTATTTGGGGTCTAACCCCACTGGTTTTGTATGGCCAGGTTTAGAGCCAGTACCCAAAGATCAAGCATACTTTCCCTGAACAATGGAGTGCACTAGGCGGATGGTCGTTGAAGGGACGAGTGGGTTTCTTCCTCCCTGCTTGTTATTGTATATTTTAATCTTTTGGACATTTAGCCACCGGCACTTGTTATTCGTAAAATTTGGACATTTAGTTTACTTTATATGATTGTAATTAATTAGACTGCAGTTGATCATGGTCATGTACTTTTGGTACTCTGTCAGCTTTCTTATTTTGTATAGCTGGTTTCCAGGATATCGTGGCAGGGCGTTTGGAACGCCTTACTTGCTTGTCATATATGTTCTATGTTTATTGTTCTTGCTTGACTGATTGAGACAATAGATATGCTATGTGACCCTAAGTGACTTGCTTATAGTATGCACCCCCTTGTCTAGTTACAACCGTGATCGTCGTGCGACGTTCTATACCTTGTACGGGGGAGCTGGACATGTCCGTCTCCGTATTCCGGTACTGGTGTTTGTGGTTTTAAACGAAAGAATGAAAGTGTATTTCAATGACGGGACTTGTACGAAACCCGCGCCCTTTTGTTTACAAACAAACTTGTACAATGTAATCCTATACGAGGATGTGGGAGTACAATTTATTTAATCTGGGTATAAATTGCTATAGGTGTCTGATCTGCAGTCGATCACTTTAGCCCTTGGACCACACGATGTTGAAGAAGTGCCGTAGAAGACAGGTAGCTGCTTCGAAGGTTGCAAAGGAGGGTGGATGCACGATGCCAAAGTCGTCGATCCCTACTCTTTGCTTGAGCCCCGGGTTCTTCTCTCTCTCTCTCTCTCCCTCTCTTGACCTCTCCCTCCGACGTTCGATCCTTCTATTCAAGTTCTGACCTTGTTTGATCTTTTTGTTTGAATTTTTTCGACCTTGTTCCCCATTGATAGGGGTCTCTATTTATAGAGTTTTGGTGACAGTGACCACTCAGTTGGTATAAAAACCGAGGAGTGGACAGCACAGCACCCTTTTACACAACGGTTAAAGTAACCAATGCCTGCGTATGGATGATCTTTTGAATGAGCGTATGACGCGGGTCCAACTAAGGGGACACAACGCGTACTATTGCTACGAAGATCGCGGCATAAAAGCCACGCAGGTAGGTATCCCTTGTGTAGAAGATATGGGCGTAAAAGCCAACGTCTGTCACCATGGCATAGAAGCCAAGTAAGCATAGCAGCCGAACAGGCATAGAAGCCGAACAGGCATGGAAGCCGAATGGGCATAGAAGCCGAACAGGCATAGAAGCCGAATGGGCATAGAAGCCGAATGGGCATAGAGACTGAGAGGGCGTTGGAAGCCGAGGGAGCACTGATCCTGAGCGGGCGTAGAAGCCACTGCGTACCGTGCCGAAGTGCTGATGTGGACGTCTTAGCCGGAATTACGGCTTTCGAAGATATAATCAAATCTTCCACAGAGATTTGCCATCATCTTGTGCATTAAATGCGGAGACGTATTTTGAAGGTCTGCAGCCCTTCTGTGCATCCGTCGCAGAGACGTGCCTTGAGGGAAACTGTCACTACTCTGTGTAATTAGACGTAGAGACGTGCCTCGAGCCCCGTACGAAGTGCAGCTTTTGACGTGGCAACGGTTTGTCTACTGCGGAGCGTAAAACAGCTCATGTTTGCCTGTGTAAAACAAGGCAGCGTATTCCCTTGTACGCGACAAAGCGGTTTACGCTGAGGGAACTTCAGTAAACGATGGATCGGCGATACTTTAACCAAATTCTCTGCATTAAATGCAAAGATCCGCCATCATACCATGGGGCGCGTCCCGAGGGGCCTACCATCATTTCCAGCCGTCGTCTGGGTAGCTGTGCAGCACTTTTTGTCAGGAGTCAGAGGTCAGGTTCACTGCGTGACTTGACAGGTTCATTTCGGGGAAGATGAAGCGTTCCTCGTACGCTTTAATGCTGCTTTGAGAGCGGCTGAGTTTTATGCCATGGAGGTGATGAAGAACTCTGTCTTACGCTGGAGCGGCCTGGACGTACTGCACTTACGCGTATGATCCTTTAGGCTCATTTTTCACGCTGTGTTTGGCAAAAAAAGCTCTGTTGCACGTCCGATGGCTTTGGAGGTATCTGTTTACGTTGCTCTGCATCGAGATGCTGCGTAGATCCTCCCAGCATTTTTTTCATGCTTCTACAAGACCCCCTTCAAAGCTTTTAAATTCCTCAGAATTTGAAACGCTTTGAATGAAGCATGAACAGCCCCTCGTAACTCAAAACATTTCTGAGTGGAGCGTTGAAATGGTCGATGCTGACTTTATGGCGGATTTATTGGGGACCGCTGTGATCTCTTTCGCCTATAAAAAGGCTGGGGGGGTGAACCTATTTTCACCACATTTCCATCACCATGCAAAGATGATCGCCTGAGTTCGTCGGGTCGATCTGAGGAAGAAGGAGATCATGTTCTTCCAGCATGTAGGGAGCCGAAAAAGACGGCATCTTCGAGCAAGTGTCCACTGCAACGATGGATCACGGAAGGATATCTTAGCCTCCCTTGCTCGGGATAATCAGCAACTTTGTATGGTGGTTCTTCCGGGAGATGGGAAGGATCATATTTCACCACCGCGGCTTCGGCAAGCTGCGCCTTCCCTCGATGCCCTCTGGTGACGAGAATCAGAAAGACTCATTCTGTCCCGGCTTGAGCGGGGCACGGAGCATGGGATCTGCAAAATCTATGCAGGCCTAGTTCTGTATCCTTCCGCCGTTGATCATTGCCATGTCAGTCAGTTTGCTGGAACTGACTGACTGCTGGAGAAGATGGATGAAGAATTGAAGCCCAGCGAGAATCTGTCAGAACAGCTTCTGGGCGACCTTCAGATGACGATGAGGAAATCCTTTGTAGATGGGATTTCCCTCATATGTAATCACGAAAATGAAGAAAAACCCCTTGTAGACAGGATTTCCCTCATATGTAGTTGTGATTTTAACTTTTTAATAAAAGTCGTCTTTCTTCTCCGCATATGATCTTTTTTGCCATACGTTGCTGTGAAGTCTGAATATGTGTAGCTTCGACACGTCTGAATCTTTTACGCCGACTCTGATAGCGAGAGTATTAGGCCCTGTCCTTTACACACAGCGAATAGTCCATAGAACGCTGCTGAGCGCCTTGAACATTTAGAACTGTCCTGTTGCTAGGACTGAGAGACTGCGTAGAATTTCTGAACTGTTGCTTCTCTGATGAGCAGAATTTTGTTCAGACTTCGTCTTCAAGAATGATCTCTCGAAACTCCCTTGGAACAGGGTCGAGGCTTTGGCCGTCAAAAACTGAATTGCCATCTTGATAGACGAGATGTTCAGACTGGAGTCTGGATGAACCACCAATTTTGGACCCGAGAAGAGTAATTTCTCAATGTTTGAACTCTGTATGCTTCGGGTACTTGGGATGCTCTGGGGTCAAGAACGAGTATCTTCTGTGTGAACTCTTTACAATTGACCGCCTTGGGGACTGTTCGGATATGCGAAAAGTCGTGGAGCGTGAAATCATCAGTCTGTAGCCTCTGAGCGTAAAAATACCATCGAGCGTGAAATCGTAGACTTGTGGTTCCTGAGCGTGAAGTCGTAGGTTTGTTGCCTCTCGAGCATAAAAGCTACCGAGCACAAAGGCATCCGGGCATAAACCGTAGACTTATGGCTGTCGAACGTAAATCCGTAGATCTGTTGCTATCGAGCGTAGAAAGCTCCTTTAGCGTAGAACTGTTTGATTTGTAGCTCCTGAAAAGAAAATTTCTTCGAGCGTAAAGTTTACGGATCTGTTGCTTCTGAGCGTAAACTGAGCACCACCGAGCGTGAGATCGTCGATTTGGTATCTGCTGAGCGTAAAGTCGTAGGTTTGTGGCCTCTCGAGCATAAAAGCTACCGAGCACAAAGGCATCCGGGCGTAAAACCATAGACTTGTAGCTTGCGAGCGTAAAACCATAGATCCGTTGCTGTCGGGCGTAGAAAGCTCCTTTAGCATAGAACCCGCTGAACCGTCTTGCACGAAAAACCTTTTGAATTCGCTGACTGTCCGTCTTCCAAGGGTAGTGGGCTGACGTAGCATCCAATCATAACCAATTATTAATTACGAGATTTGGTTAGGGTCTCGAGG
Organism: Iris macrosiphon; assembly: GCA_036927795.1. Taxonomy (NCBI): domain Eukaryota; kingdom Viridiplantae; phylum Streptophyta; class Magnoliopsida; order Asparagales; family Iridaceae; genus Iris; species Iris macrosiphon. Next base: position 99,176,751 of record JAYESA010000005.1, on the reverse strand, counting down.
AGTTCGTCCGAGGATTCGAGGAGTCGGCCCGAACTCTATATATATCCCAAGCTTGGGAGAGAGAAACTTTTCATCCGTCTTCTGCGAAAGAGAGCTCTCGACTGTTTGAGTTTTTCTTCGTCCCTTCTCCGAGCACTTCGAGTTTTCAGAAATGGCGCCGAAACAAACCTCTTCCACTAAGGGAAAGAGCATAGGTTCTTCTTCTCCTGTGTCAGCGAGGGAGTCTCCGGTCGGGCAAGGCGAACTCCCTTCTGAACGAAGTATCCCGCCGACGAGTAGTGCACCCGGTCTGAGAGGTAGGGCTTTCGGGATGATTAGAACGACGAAAAATCCTTCGCACACGTTGAATGTGACCGCGCTAGGTCATCTTCTGTGCTGATAGCCTCTTTGAGGAAGATGATGCACGGAGACGTTTTCATCTTTTTACTCCCATATTTCTAATGTGTCAGCGTAAAAGCTCCATCATTTTCGCAGTTTTGGGCGTAACAGCTCTGACTGCCGAAAACTTGGGGTATACTATAAAATTTAGTTTTACGCCAGGGGACGGAACCTTTGGCGTAACCACTAGAATTTTGGCAGTCCGGCGCAAAGCATGGAATACATACTGCCCATTACGCTTTCGGATGAGATTTCCGGCATAAAATGACCAATAATTGTACAGTCTTGGCGTAAAGCACAGACTGTCGTTTCTTTGGTCTGTAGGTTCGTGCAGGATTTGTAATAACATATTTTCCTGGCACTTTTGTAGTTGATTTGGGTGAGTCTACATTGGCCGAGGTGATGGGTTCCGCTGCCGGGATGCTGCACTCGAACTATCTGGAGGATCTGTCCCATATGGCATTTCTCATCTCTGGACCCCAGTATCCTAAGGGAAGGGAGATTTTGATATCGGCTCAGGGCGAGCGGACGCTGCTGAATATGATCAACGGAGAGCCCCTGTCATACCTAGACGGAGAGCAGTTCATAAAGCCAGCTTTCCTCTTCGGGGACATGATTGACAAACAGTCCCAGACGAAGCCCAAGAGGGAACCTTGGGTTTTCCTTGCCGGGAATTTGGTCCTGTATCTGCCAACGATGCCGAGGGATTACCCCATCTCGGCTTTCTTCCATGCGACACATCCCAGAAGGATGTCGTGGACGTTGACTCCTGATCTTCACGGCAAGCCAGGGAAGGTCTTTCATCTGAAAGGAGCTGACCAGGGGTCGTTTGTCAGTCGCCCTTCCGACGTTGTGACGTTGTTCCGGGGGCTGCGCCCGGGCAGTGTCCCGAGTGAAGACAGCTCAGTGATCTAGCCGGTCCAATTGCCAATTTTTTGCAATGATTTCATGGAATGAGGTGGGGTATACCCCAAGGAGAATCCTCGGTGCAATGGGTGGATCACCCCGACCAACTCCCGATGGACTTGCTTAGTTGACTGGGCCTTGAAGCGCTTTCGGAGAGAGCTGGAGGTCATCGGGCTGTATGCCGCTGTGAGTGTGACGAGGGTTGGGTTGCCTCCCAACCCTAATTTGTTCCTGGCACTGTTGGAGCGATACATTTCGCTCACCGGGACTTTTGCCACTCCACTGGGAGAGTTGGGACTGGCCCTGCATGAGATGGCAGTTGTCTCGAGGCTGCCGATGGGGGATATCCCATATGAAGAGTACGTCCCCACCAATCGGGAGTTGGGGGATTCGGACTTTCGGGTGGCGGAAGTATATCAGGAACAGATGTGTCAATACTTCGCGTGCACCACTTTTTATAACGAGCCTTCTGATTTGGCTCATACCACCAAGTGGATGTCCTACCTCTTCTTCCACCGAGCTAGGGCCGCCAAGTCGGAGAAAGTCCCAGGGGGCAAGAACGAGCCCGAGAACTGTTTGGGCGTTCTCAGTGCCCAGGTCATCGAGGATCTTATGGAAGATGCCAAGGATCCAGATCAAATTCTCGTTGAGGGGGTAGGAAAGTACCCCGAAGGCACTAAGGCCTGTAGTTACTTGAGGCGATGTCGCCGGCCTCTGTCTAAGGAAGCCCAGCTGGCTGGTTTTCTCTCCATATGGCTCCGTCGAGTAGTAGTGCCCGACACTGCATCTACGGACCGCATTCACCGGAACATCCTGTGGCCTGCGGTGCGACTGGTGTTTGGGGCAAGACTGGGCTTGCTTCCTGCCATGGTGTGCAGTATACAGGCTGGCCTGAGAGCCATGACCGACGGGTTGCTCGTCGATGAAGCTCGGCATAAGAGTTTTCCCAGGGTGGAATTACCATACCTATACTTGATGGGATGGTTGATTCTCCACAATCCCCGGGTGATGTCTCCTGGCTCCGGTAGCAGCTCTGGAGGTAGTTTCTTGCTGAACTACAAGGACTCTCCCTGGAATGTGAACACAGTTTTAGACTGTCGGCTAGTGTTGAACCTCAGCCACAGCTGGAAGCTCCTCTACATTGTCCCCTCCGTACATTGCAACCAATCGGGGATATGGCTTGAGGATTCAGGGAGAGAGAAGACCGATCTTTCTCCGGAAGACTTCAACTGGTTGGTCTGTATTAGGCCCTCCTATTTGTTGTACAGGAGTGAAGATCGCTGCTTCTTTGAGCCCTACTTGCCTAGTCGGTTCGCCAGGCAGTTTGGGTATGATCAGTTGCACGTGGGCAATGCCATCACCAGCTTCAGGTCCAGGGGCGGACTCATTGATGGAGCCAGAGGGTGGCGATATTTTATCATGGGTTGCACGCGAACAACCTTCATTGTGCCAGAGGTTACAACCTCCACGGAGCTGCGCATCCTCTATTCTTATGCCCAGTTTTACGTGGCGATTAATACCTTCCATCGCAATTTTGATATGCGAGGAAGCTTCAGGGTGCCTTCTCCCAGGCCTGGGGGAAGAGTTGAAGTCCCCTCGGTTTCTTCCTACGAGGTCGAGGAGTCTGGCACTCCGGACGAGCCACTGGTGTCGGTGCCGAGGTATGAAGTGCCTCGGCCTGCGGGGGCTCTAGTAGTCTCTTCTGGGAAGCGACGGGCTTCTGCCCCGAAGGAAGCTTCTCTTCGTAAGAGGAGGAAGGAGATGGTTGCTCGTCCTCTCCGCATTCTTGGTGTTGAGGCTCCCGGGAGTGAGCCTGCATCTCCCCATATCAGGGACGATTCTTTGGTTGGAGGTTCCTCGCCTTTTAGAGATGGACCTTCTACAGTTCTGGTTGGCGGCGCTGGAGAATCTTCGCTTGAGGCTGCTGTCGTTGCTACTGCTTCAGGCAGTGGAACGAGATTGCCCGCATGGCCACGGCAGATGGGAGAATCTTTCCCTAGGTCAGCAGTGGGTGAAGTTCCCGCTGTGTCAGCGAGCACGCCTAGCGAGATTCCAGCTGACGAACCTCGACCGCGTTTTGGTGAGGGCTTGTCCGAACTCTTGGCAATGTCGGTCGGCCCACCTCCTTCTCCAGGTATGACGGTTCACCTTGCGTCATTAAGGCGCGGTTTAGCTACATCGGGCGCAGATGTGTCGTATATGCCGTTGGCTCCGGGTAAACGTCGTCTTTTTGTCTCCTTTTAGAAAGATTGGCATCATATTGATATCAACTTTCTTGTCTTCTTTTCAGGGGACGGCGTCCACGGGGAGTATAGCACTGGAGGGCCTTCTGGCTCTGCTCCGGCTCCTGGTGATGATACGGAGGCGCCCGACTTTGAGGAGTCTGTACCTTCGGGGGTTAGCTCGCCCGGAGTGGTCTCGTCATCTCAAGAGGAGGACGAACCTGTCATCGTGACCTCGCCTCTTTATGAGTATGTCGATGACTTTGACCGTCGTTGTCGCACCTTCTTCGGTCGCACCACCTGCCGAGGCGGCGGCTGTGGCCACTTCGTCTGCAATCATTCCCGGAGGGGGACTTGCTAGTATCACGACCACTCCTGGCGTTCAGCCGAACCTAGTTGCGTTGACCGAGCAACATACCAGCCTCTTTTACACCGGTTTGAGAATGATGATATCAATGGTGTTGGCGAAGAGTCTAGACTTCGAGCGCCTGAAGAAGACTTCTCAGTTTTCGATCGGGGCCGTCAGGGAGCTCGGCGATCCTGGGGTAGCAGACGCCCTGGAGGCGGTGGTTAATGGTTTAGAGCAACCTATTAACGACTACTTGCAGTTGACTGGGGCCAGCCTTGATGCTGATGTCCAGGCCAGGTACAACCTTATGACTGCGCGGCTCGATACAAAGCTGGAAAGCCTAGGCAACTCCATCAGGACGCACCAGCAGGAGAGGGATAGAAGAAAAGCTGTCGTGGACGAGGCTCTTGCTGTTGAGACAAAGTGCCGATCCGAGCACGAAGGGAACGCAGCGAGGGCCCGCAAACTGAGGGAAAAACTCACTTTGGCAGATGAGTGGGCTTCTCAGTCGTTGGCAGGTCTAGATGTAGCGACTAGCCGACTGAGCGCAGCGCGACGGGATCTGGACCGTGCAGAAGCTGCTCGTACGGGCTGTCTTCGGGCAAGGGCTGAGCTGACCCTTACGAACACCCCCGAGGCACGGCTGGAGCAGGCTCGCACCGATGCCTTGGTTCTTAGGAATGAGAGGATAGCTGCACTGGAGCGATTGATTCATGATCTGACTACTCCGCCATCATGATGTATCCTTTCTCCTTTTGTTTCCCCAGATGTAATTTTGCTCTCTTTTGGGAATAAAGCGAATCTTTTCTGACTTTGTGGACCCATCATTTCGGAATGTAAATGACAGGTTTGGGCGAGAGTGATACCAGAGGTAGTATGGACGTGATAAACTCTCGGTAAACTTTAGCAGGATATCTATTCATAGGTCATACGGACATGATAGAATGTGCTGAGACTAAGGCTTGTAGGTCAAGACACTATCAGAGGTAATATGGACATGATAGGCTCTTGGTAAGCTTTAGCAGGACATCTATTCATAGGTCATACGGACATGATAGAATGTGCTGAGACTAAGGCTTGTAGGTCAAGACACTATCAGAGGTAATATGGACATGATAGGCTCTTGGTAAGCTTTAGCAGGACATATATTCATAGGTCATACGGACATGATAGAATGTGCTGAGACTAAGGCTTGTAGGTCAAGACACTATCAGAGGTAATATGGACATGATAGGTATTGCTTTTCCAAATTAGTCGAACGTATCTATTCAGAGGTTATATGGACATGAAAGAATATGACTCGACTAGTTTTGTTTTGGAAGTAGTTTTGTCAGTTGAGGTTTTCGCTATATTTTGCCTGAGCAGAGGAGGTTAAGCATAGTACCTTTTCAGGAATTTGCCGTTGATGGGAGCCATCAACAGGTCTCCGTTAGGCTGGGCCAACCTGTAAGCGCCGTTTGAGAACGTTGTCTCGATCACATAAGGGCCCTCCCATTTGGGCTGGAATTTGCCTTTGCTTCTGTGAGTAAGAATCATCGGCCTTCTTACGGCTAAAACTAGCTCGCCGACTTTGAACACTCTTTCCTTTACTTTACGATTGAAAGTCCTAGAAATGCGTGCTTGGTAGAGCGCGATGCGCTGTTGAGCTTGGAGGCATTTCTCGTCTAATCCTTCTAGCTCCTGAAGCCTTAAAAGGTCATTCTTTTCTTGAGTCAGCTCATTAGCCATGGCTATCCTGAGCGACGGGATCTAGATTTCAATGGGAAGAACTGCTTCGCTTCCGTAGACCAGCGAGAACGGGATACAACCTGTCGGCGTTCGTACCGTCGTGCGGTATACCCAGAGGCATTCGCCCAGCTTCTCATTCCAGTCTCTCTTATTTGAAGAGACAAACTTTTTTAAGAGTTTGATGATGGTTTTGTTGAAAGCTTCCACCAAACCATTAGCAGCTGGATAGTATGCCGTGGAGGCAATATTGTGTATCCAATTTTTATCGCAAAATCGATGAAACGCTTGGCTGATGAACTGAGGCCCATTGTCGTGGATTATCCTCCGGGGGACCCCGAAGCGATAAATGACGTGATGCTCGATGAAGCTGATCATATTAGACGCCTTCACCTCAGTAAGAGGGATTGCCTCTGCCCATTTGGAGAAGTAATCCGTGATGGCCAGTATAAACTGGTGACCCTTGGAAGAAGACGGGTGAATAGGACCAATGATATCCATACCCCAAGCTTCGAAAGGCCAGGATGCGACCGTAGGATGTAGGTGTTCCGACGGTTGATGTACGAAGTCCGCATGAACTTGACAGGCTCTGCAATATCTTGCATACCGTATTGCATCTGCGATCATAGTACGCCAGTAATAGCCCATTCTCCTGATGCGATCCTGTAGCTTAGGACCGGGTTGATGTGCTCTGCATACGCCGTCGTGAGCTTCACGGATGATCTGCTGTGCTTCGTCGTTAGAGAGACACCTAAGTAGCAGTCCGTCGTAGGTCCGGCGATATAAGCATTGTGAAGATGCATCGAAGTAGAAGCGTAATGATCGCCTCTTGACAGATACTGCTTCTTTGGGGTCCTCCGGCAAGATTTCGTATGCTACGAAATCTATGAAGGGACTTTTCCAATCTCTCGTAGGAGGATCGGTGTTTACAGCGTAGCTGTGTTCTATGTGAAAGTTGTTCTTCATACAGAACAAATCTCTGTTAAGAAGGATCACCGAATTTTGCCTTCTTATAGGAGTAGCTAGATCTGCGGCTAGACTGGCTAGGGCATCAGCTTCCAGATTTTGAGATCGAGGTACATGCTCTAGGAAGAACCCTTTGAAAGTCATGGCTATCTCGACCGTTGCTTGGTGATAGGGGATGAGGTCTGGATTCCGGACTTCATATACTCCCCTGACTTGATTGACGATAAGCAGAGAATCACCGAAAGCTTCCAGGGATTCGACCCCCAGCTCTTTAGCGACTTGGAGCCTAATTAGTAGGACGTTATACTCTGCCACATTGTTGGAGCACGGCTCGCTAAGGGAATACGCTCGGTAGATGACGAGTTAATCAGGGGTGACCAGGACGACTCCTACTCCTGAAACTATGTTTCCCTTGGGACCGGTTCTGGAGGCACCATCGAAGAATAGTTGCCACGCGTCATCTTCCATCGCGGAATTACATTCTGCAACTTCATCAGGGATGTCCTCGTATAGTTTGGAGGTCTCCGGGATCGGATGAGCAGCTAGGAAGTCGGCCAACGCTTGGCCTTTGATGGACTTCTGCGGACATACACCATGTCATATGGTGTTAACAGCATCGCCCAAGTCGCGAGTCGGGAATTAAGAGCACTTGGTTTACTCATCAGTACCCAGAGAGGGTTAATCCTGGAGATGATATGAATAGTTTGGCCGGTGACATAATGTCGCGTCTTCTGGATAGCGAACATCAGAGCCAAGCATTCTTTCTCCACGGGGTTGTACCGGTGTTCGGCTCCGACCATCATCCTGCTGAGGTAGTAGATAGCCTGTTCATGGCCCGTGTTATTCTTTTGTGCGATGAGGGCTCCTAGCGAATGATCCATTGCTCGAACGTACAGCAAGAATGGTCTCCCCACGATGGGAGGCACCAGAACTGGCGGACTGGTGAGGTAGCGCTTGATATCTCTGAACGCTTGCTGATAGGTTTTGTCCCATACGAAGGATACACCTTTCTTTATGAGATGAAAAAGGGCTGACATCTCCCCGAGAGGTTGGATATGAATCGCCGGATATAAGCCAAGCGTCCTTGAAATCCCCTGAGCTCCCTCAGATTACGGGGCGGTCGTATTTCTACAATTGCCTGGACTTTGTCAGGGTCCACTTGGATGCCTTTGGCGGTAATGACAAATTCCAGGAATTTGCCACTAGATACACCCAGAAAGGACTTTGTAGGGTTCATCTTGAGTTGGTGCTGGCGCATTAACCCGAATACCGTCCTCAGGTCTCGAATGTGATCATCTCTGAGGCGGCTCTTGACGGCTATGTCGTCTACGTAATATTCCACTATTTTGCGTAAATGCTCATGGAATATGTTACTCATAGCCCGTTGGTATGTAGCCCCGGCGTTCTTCAATCCGAAGGGCATGACCGTATAGCAATATACCCCCAGTGGTGTCCGGAAGGCAGTGTGCTTCTCGTCTTCAGGATACATCTTGATTTGATTGTATCCTGAGAACCCGTCCATGAAAGACATGCGCTCAAAGCCGCAGGTGTTGTCGATCATAATGTCTGTGATGGGAAGGAGGAATTCATCCTTGGGACAGGCTGCATTCAGATCTCGGTAATCGATGTAGATGCGTATTTTCCCATTTTTCTTCATGACCGGGACGACGTTGGCGATCCAGTCGGGATGTTGTTCTTCCCGGATGAAACCGCAGGCTATCAACTTCTTGACTTCAGCTTCAATGGCGTCCATCATATCCGGGCGAAACCGGAGTTGGTGCTGCTTCACTGGCTTTGAATCGGCCAGTATATTGAGCTTATGAGTGGCTACCTTCGGGTCAAGTCCCGGCATATTCTCATAATTCCACGCAAAGACGTCGATGTATTCTTTTATCAGTTGAATAACTTCTTCCCTTTCAGCTGGGGCCAGATTGTTACTGATAAATATCGGCCTTGGTGGGAGCTCATCCCCGACGTCGATCTGGATAACTTCATCTTCAGTGGAAGGTTCTCTCTGCTCGAAGCGGAATTCCCATTGTGTATCCATTTATTGAGCCCAGGAGTCATTCTCGAATGGCTCAGGATCCTGTTCACCTGCTTCTGCGGGATTTGTCACCACCATATTTACTGATAGTGTCCGTTCGAGAGCGTCAGGTGAGTCGGAGGGTGACGAGCCGTCTTGAAAGGAGGAAAGGACATCCTTGCTTGACTCGGAGGAGGTGGCATACCCTAACCCGAAACGGGTTTGTCGATAGCGGTGATCAGCAGACAGTGGCGTTCGTCTGCCTTTCCCGCGGTTGAGGCCTGGCTTCCGTTTCATGTCGTAGCCCATGTTTTGCATGATTCTCAATGCTTGCGGGCTGTATTGGCGAACTTGCATTTCTCCGGTATCGTCATTGAAAGAATCTTCCTGGACGGTCGGTTGATTGCGCATGCGGCCGAAGACTATTGAACGCTGACCGCTGCAGGTAGGCGGGACAATGAAGATAGAATCCTCATGCGGTCCGTATGTCATGACGACATTGGATGATGACGCTACCTCCCAGATGTACGGATGATAGGAATCTATAGCTGCCAAGAAGTTTTGTGCTATGGGTTCTACTTCGTCATGGGGAGTGGATTCCTGTTTTGGAATCTGAGTGCCAGTATACTGGAAAAGAGGATATTTATTATCATCTGGAACTCCGTTCCTGGTTGTATTTACATCAGTCGGCTGCCTGTTGCGCCGAAGGTTGATGACCAAGGGTGGAGGCTTCTGGTGCAAAGTGATCATGAGAGGATCACCCCCTGACCTGGACTTGCTCAGGTGGATATCCATAGGCTCCATAGCTTTCGGACGAGTGGTTCGTCCCTTCACTCTGATCGACAGCGGCAGTGTGGCGAAGGGCTCTTCCGGCTCCCGACAGGATTCCTTCTCTGCCTCGCCTGACACTTCTTCCGTGTGGTCTTGAGAGTATAACACGGCATCGGAATAGTAGGATTCTACTCCTTTGAACGGGTTTAGGTCAGCAACCTCCGTTTGTACTGTTCCTTGTGCGTCTACATATTTAAGGCATTGGTGTAGAGTTGAAGGAACAATATTGTGGTCGTGGATCCACGGTCTTCCCGGCAAAATGTTGTAGGACACCTCTGAATCGATGACGTAACATGTGGCCACTGAACTAAGGTTGCCAATCTGGATCCTCAGGCGAATTTTCCCCAACGGCTTACTTCTTCCAGCATTGAAACCCACGATTGTGGTGGTGGTGAAAGCTAATTCGCTGGTAAGAATCCTCAGCGGTCTGAGCAGACTGTGAGGGATGATGCTGATCGATGATCCCGGATCTATGTGAATCCGGTCGACCTCCATGGAACCGATGTACCCGGTGTAATAGAGGAGCCTATCATGTCTGTTATGTTTTAGCAGCATGTCATCTTGAGTGAAAGTGATGTTTGGGACCACCTCCATCACACTGTGGCATTGGGGACACGCCATTGGTTCTTCATCGGGGGACTTGAGCTGGGTCAAGTATGCCTCCGCCTGCATCAGTGCTTCGCTCAAGGCTAGACGAGTGTCTTGGGAGAGCCTGAGTAGCTCGAAGATGGACAGCCTTGCTGGCATATTAGCCAGTTGGGCCAGGATATCGAAGTTGTACGGCTTCTCTAAACCTTTGTTAGGAATATTTTTCACAAGTTTATCAAAGCGGACTTCCTTTTGCTTCCCCTTCTCTACCGGAGTTGGTCTTGGAGGACCGGTCTCTGGTATGATGGGCTCTGGTCCCGACGGTTTGGCAGCTGAAGCGTCTATCGGTGCACCTTCCTGACTTGCTCCATAGTCATTGAGGTAAGCTCTTCCTAAGCGGGTCACAGCTAGTACTTCGTCTTCGTCTGGTGGCGAAGAAGTCGCAACCATATGGCATGGTTTGCATTTGGAGCTCTTTCTAGAGGCAGCTTTAGTAGCGTTAGTGTCCTCCTCGAGCTCTGACACCAAATCTGGGTGAACCCACATGATCTCGCCCCGCCGAGTGGTTAGGGGTACTAGGTCGCGGCTTTGATTCCTAGCTGGAGGGAGATTGACGAGGTTCATCGTTGTCCGAGAGATAGGTGCAACACCATTCGGGATCTCCTGGGGAGGCAGATTGCCAAACTGCAGAGAGATCATGTTGGCCGTGACCGTCTTCTCAGTGTTGTGCAGAGTGATAGCTTTAGCATCGATCAACCCCTGGATCTTCCTTTTCAGTACGTAACATGCCTTTGTTGGGTGGTGTACGTATCTGTGGAAGATACAGTATTTGGGGTCGTCAGTACTGCCGACCTCTTGGGGTCGCCTCAGCTCTGGAAGGGTGATCTTGCCACTTTTGACGAGACACTCGAATATACTTAGAATATCGTCGTCGTCGTCGAAAGAGTAGACTTTGACGGGTCTGGCGGTCCCGGGTCTCGTTTGCGTGGTTGCCGCAATCTTTGGTCTGGACGTGTTGATCGCCAGAGCTTCTTTCCCCTTGGGACCACGAGGATGGTCGCTGCTAGGAGATGACCTCTTGCCTCTCTCAGAGGCGAAGATTATGATGCCATTGTCGCGCGCCTTGCGACTGTTGTCTTCGGCGGCAACGGCCGAGATGATGAACGAGGGCCAATCATGGAACTGATATGGTCCTGTGAACACCGAGACCAAGGGAAGGAGGTTCTTCCTGCAAATGTCTACCAATGCGGAGTCTGGAACTCCTGGAGGCATCTGTAAGGTGGCCTGACGAAAACGTTCGATGAAGATGCGAACGTCCTCCTTTTCCTTCTCTTTGACTTCGATGAGAGAGGACATAGACATGTCCATTCCTCCCTCGTAGAATCACGTGAAGAATAAAGCTCTGAAGTCCTCGAAGGAAGTAAAGCAGTTGTCCGCCAAGCTACGGTACCACTGATAGGCTACTCCTGAGAGACAGCCTTTGAACACCCGAGTGAGGAGGGCGTCGTTCCCTTGTAGCAACACCGTCATCATACTGAAATAGTTCATGTACTGACTAGGTAATATTTTTCTCTCGAACAGAGCCATGGTCTGAGGTTTGTACTTCGGAGGGAAAGGGACCTCTTCCCAGATAGCTGGGTAAGGCTGGTTGATTCCCAGTTTCTTGAGCTGATCTTTGTGCTTCAAGGCATCGAACTGGGCTTTTAACTCCCGTACTGCCCGCATCGGATCTTCAGTTGGAAGCGACGGAACTGCTGACTCTTGATCTAGAGCCGGCTCTTGGCTTGGGTTGGAAGGCGGTAAGTCCACCCCCACACGTATCTGAGTCGGCGGGACCGATGCTTGAGCCATGGCAGTTGCGTGCTGAGTTAGCATCATCTGGTGCATGTTCTCCATCATGGATTGCATTTGTTTCAGAGATGTCTCCAGTATAGTGATACGTTGCTCCGCATTTTCTGACGGTGGAGCTTCCTCGCGTTCATCTTCAACGGCGTAAACTCCCCTCTCCCTGGGTGTTATTGAAGGGTTAGTATAAGTCGCTGTAGAAGTCGACTCTACACTTTCTGCTTCTGATTCGGGGGCTTGGCGACCCCCAGCGTCGGAACCAGAAGAGGACGAAGCTGGTTGTCGCGACCTTGCGCGAGTGTTTTGGAACACCCCGGCTTCAGTGTTCCTGAGGAGCTCATTGAACCTCCTTCGGCTCGGAGGCCTGGAGGGATGGCGTCTTGAGGTTGACCCTCCTCTACGTACGTGTGAAGCCATGTTCACAGATGCATGCGTGGGTTCCTCTTCCTGAAAAGACAGAGGGTAGCTCAACCGGTCAAAAACTGATCGCTTTGCTTTAGAACAGCAGCAATTAATCACAACCTTATGACTACTACAACAGTGCTCGTTAGAGGGCGTAGTAGACATATTGGAGGTTCCCCTCTCTTTTCGCTTCTGGATTAGATATTTGCGCAGGTCAGAGGGAGTCGTAGAGGAAGAAGATGATGACTTGCTCCTTGTGTTTTCTGCGACTTGAGCTCGTGTTACGCCGAAGGATTTCTCCTGGCGTAATGTGGAGATTTGCTCAGATTGTAAAGCTGAAGAGGTCCTCAGTCGGCCATCGGCTTCTTACAGATTGTTCCTTCGCCGGCGTAAAGGCCGAGAGGTTGAGTACTCTGCCGCTTGCCTTCCCTTGCGGAGATCACAGCGCTCGTCTGGTCCATCGTAGAGATCAGATATCGTCTTGCGCGCGGAGCGTGATTTGTACTTTCGACTTGGCGCTGAGGCACCATCAGAAGCTCTGTCTGTACCGCGCGTAGCGGGAGACTGGTTTCTACACGTAGAGCGCAGTGGATACTCCTGGGTTAGCGCTGAGGCTTTGCCCGGAGCTTTGTCTGTACCGCGCGTAGCGGGAGACTGATTTCTACGCGTAGAGCGCAGTGGATACTCCTGGGTTAGCGCTGAGGCTTTGCCCGGAGCTTTGTCTGTACCGCGCGTAGCGGGAGACTGAATTTTACGTGCAGGGCACGGAGGGAGCAATGCTACAACCTCTTTGGTCGGAGAGATCGGAGAGTCCACAGGAATGGTAGAGGATGTCTTGGGCATCCATACTTTGCGCAGCTTCCTGTTGTCTTGGACGGAGAGAGGGTAAGAGCTACCCCCGGTTCGAAGCATGTCTTCGTAGGCTGACTGGTTGAAGCGGACGACCAGTGTCTTCTTCACGGTTCCTATAGATACCGTATCGTGTTGAGCAATTACTTCCTCGTCAGAAGAGAAAGACGTCCCCAGCAGAGTCACCATCTTGTTTGTGGTTTTAAACGAAAGAATGAAAGTGTATTTCAATGACGGGGCTTGTACGAAACTCGCGCCCTTTTGTTTACAAACAAACTTGTACAATGTAATCCTATACAAGGATGTGGGAGTACAATTTATTTAATCTGGGTATAAATTGCTATAGGTGTCTGATCTGCAGTCGATCACTTTAGCCCTTGGACCACACGATGTTGAAGAAGTGCCGTAGAAGACAGGTAGCAGCTTCGAAGGTTGCAAAGGAGGGTGGATGCACGATGCCAAAGTCGTCGATCCCTACTCTTTGCTTGAGCCCCGGGTTCTTCTCTCTCTCTCTCCCTCTCTTGACCTCTCCTTCCGACGTTCAATCCTTCTTTTCAAGTTCTGACCTTGTTTGATCTTTTTGTTTGAAGTTTTTCGACCTTGTTCCCCATTGATAGGGGTCTCTATTTATAGAGTTTTGGTGACAGTGACCACTCAGTTGGTGTAAAAACCGAGGAGTGGACAGCACAGCACCATTTTACACAACGGTTAAAGTAACCAATGCCTGCGTATGGATGATCTTTTGAATGAGCGTATGACGCGGGTCCAACTAAGGGGACACAACGCGTACTATTGCTACGAAGATCACGGCATAAAAGCCACGCAGGTAGGTATCCCTTGTGTAGAAGAGGTGGACGTAAAAGCCAACGTCTGTCACCATGGCATAGAAGCCAAGTAGGCATAGCAGCCGAACAGGCATAGAAGCCGAACAGGCATGGAAGCCGAATGGGCATAGAAGCCGAACAGGCATAGAAGCCGAATGGGCATAGAAGCCGAATGGGCATAGAGACTGAGAGGGCGTTGGAAGCCGAGGGAGCACTGATCCTGAGCGGGCGTAGAAGCCACTGTGTACCGTGCCGAAGTGCTGATGTGGACGTCTTAGCCGGAATTACGGCTTTCGAAGATATAATCAAATCTTCCACAGAGATTTGCCATCATCTTGTGCATTAAATGCGGAGACATGTTTTGAAGGTCTGCAGCCCTTCTGTCCATCCGTCGCAGAGACGTGCCTTGAGGGAAACTGTCACTGCTCTATGTAATTAGACGTAGAGACGTGCCTCGAGCCCCGTACGAAGTGCAGCTTTTGACGTGGCAGCGGTTTATCTACTGCGGAGCGTAAAACAGCTCATGTTTGCCTGCGTAAAACAAGGCAGCGTATTCCCTTGTACGCGACAAAGTGGTTTACGCTGAGGGGACTTCAGTAAACGACGGATCGGTGATACTTTAACCAAATCCTCTGCATTAAATGCAAAGATCCGCCATCATACCGTGGGGCGCGTCCCGAGGGGCCTGCCATCATTTCCAGCCGTCGTCTGGGTAGCTGTGCAGCACTTTTTGTCAGGAGTCAGAGGTCAGGTTCACTGCGTGACTTGACAGGTTCATTTCGGGGAAGACAAAGCGTTCCTCGTACGCTTTAATGCTGCTTTGAGAGCGGCTGAGTTTTACGCCATGGAGGCGATGAAGAACTCTGTCTTACGCTGGAGCGGCCTGGACGTACTGCACTTACGCGTATGGTCCTTTGGGCTCATTTTTCACGCTGTGTTTGGCGAAAAAATCTCCGTTACACGTCCGATGGCTTTGGAGGTCTCTGTTTACGTTGCTCTGCATCGAGATGCTGCGTAGATCCTTCCAGCGTATTTTTCATGCTTCTACAACTGGGGCATGACAACATCAAGACATCAAATGACAGGACAGGAAAGAACAAGGAAACAAACTATTAATAGTTCAAGCTCGGTATCGAAGAAGACAAATTCAGGATATCAAAGAAAACAGTTTTGATTTAGATTCCTAGAACAAGACACCCCACAAGTCTGAAAAGAAAGACCTGCATGGGCTACCACTAAAATTTTGTTACGTCCCAGTACCAAAATACGGAGACGGACATGGCCAGCTCCCCCATACAATGTATAGAACGTCGTATGGCGGTCACGACTGTAACCAGACATTGGGTGCCTACTACAATCAAGTCACATAGGGTCAAGAACATCTATGTCTCAATTATCAACCAAGAAACAGTAAGAATGAGCATGTAAGATAAAGTAGTTAGGCGTCCCTGACGCTCTATCAGAATGATCATAAAACTAGTTATACAGGATGGTACACTAGTACATTGCCAAGAGTACATGACTGTAAGTCAGTCACGGTCTGAATAATATACAATCATGTAGAGAAACTAATATCCAGATAAACCGGCTAACAAGTATCGTTGGTAAATGCCAAGAAGGTAATACAAAATGATACTCATAGTGGGAGAGAAAAAATCCACTCAAGGCGGACATCCTCCTCGTGTTCGCCATCGATCAGATATAGGACAGGATCCTCGGGGTCAGGCCCCGAGAGCAAGTACCACAAAGGAGCATAAGTGAATGAAGCAAAACCAATGAGTACATAAAATAGGAATCTGTGCCACAACTGTAAGCGTATGACCTTTCATGGGAGCAGTAGGATACCTCTACAACCAAACAAGGACAAGGGGTGTCTCACTACACCAAGACAGGGTACGACTAACCAATTATGAATACGATGAAGATACAACACATCAATATAATCCAGAACACACATGCCACAATACAAGCTAAGATATAGGTATAATATGCAGCTTCGGTACATGACCTATTGTGACACATCGGTATAACCGTACATCCAAACAAGGACAAGGGTTGAACTGTCGTACCATAATAGTTCGTATCCCTAGACTACCAGCACATACTCTTTTAAATCGGCCAATCAATCCTACGGCTTATTATATGGAGTCTGAGTTATCTCTGCAGAATAATACAATATTAGAATTCTTAGGTCGAGCCATGTTCTAACGGGGCTAGCCGAGCCATGAATCGTCGCATAGCACATAGTAGTATGCACCAGTCCCTCGGAAGGCCATCGTGCTAAGATCGCATAGAACACATAGTACAATATAATAATCGAATATTGCCATCCACTAATGAGAATTTAAACAATATCCATAGGGGCCAGCCTTCACTCCCCATAGGACTGAGGGTGGCTAGTTAAGCATGATCTCGAAATTTCGTCCCTCCCAATGCTCTACATATTTTAGATCCCTAATTAACCCTATGGTTAGCTAGAATCATATGGCATGGTCATATGTTATTCCCCTTACATGTCATACCGTAGTACGGGCATGCTAGATACGAATCTACTTTGTCACTTGGCAGTTCAATTTGGATTCACCCCAGCGTGATGCAACAATCAACACAAGTCCTAGACATACTTGATTATTAACCAACTATCATGTCCATGCTGAAGGAATCGTATTATATCATATATCGTGTAGCACGTAGGTACACCTCGATGTAAAATATGTAACTTAATCACGTAGGAACACTTAGCACATAGGAACACATAGAACATACTAAGTGTATCAGTACGGATACAAATAGTCGAGTCAAGTCACCAATCATTGGTAAATCATATGAGTTCTGGCACATAGAAACGCATAGGTCAAGTCAGGCACATAGGTAGTCATAGTCACTTGGCCGCATAGTTTATTTCTACTCATAGTCGGATTAAGCATATAGTCAAGTACAACACATGGTCACTTAGTTATCATGCATTTACAATCATTTATAACATGCATAGAATCACAAAATCCAATAAAACATCCAAACTAAGTAAAATAATAAAACATGCACATGGTGCCGGATAAGAATCAGGGAAGCATGGGATCAATGTCGCATAAGTCAAGGCCGCATAGAGGTCGGTGCCGCATAGAGGTCAGGCCACATAAGAGTCAGGCCACATGGGTCAAGGTAAAATCCACTCCTTAGGACAAGTGTCGAGTGACGTACATTAAAATACGTGTCAGTGAAGAGACTGAAGTGTTGGATGTTGACAAGTCATAAAGTGTGTCAGGAAAAAGACAAAATTATTAAAAAATGTGCAAGGACGAAGCAGAGTTATGCGTCAAAAGAGAAGAGGCCGCAAAGGAGTCAGTGTTGTATAAGTCTGCTGGCCGCATGCTTTGTTTGCCGCATAGATGTATCTTGGACTTAATGAATTTCTCATTTGTTCAGCAAGTAAAACACAAGGAGTTCTGTCACTTAGGTCTTTCCCAAGCACTTAGCTTCAGAACACTTTGTGTAATGATCAGTCATGAATCCAACAAGATGGACGTATGCTGGAAGGTATATGCGGCACAGAGCTTAGGCCGCATAGCACTCTTTGCCGCATATGATGTTGGCCGCATGAGCACTTCATCTTCTTCAAATAGCAAGTTCAGCCATGGCGGTAAATCTCCAAAAATTAAAATTTTATTTTCTCCATAAAAACTTTATTTTAACTCTGAATCAAGTGAACCAAAAGCCAAAATGCTCGAAATGAAGTGCTCCATCAACCACAAAAACTATTTTTTTCTAAAATACCATATTTTAATAGATCAAAACAAAGAAAAACTTTTGGAACACATGAAAACCATAACTTTAAAACTCAAATCTACTCAAACCCATTCATCAAAACCAAAAACTCCAAGAACTAAAAGTAATGAGAACATCAAGGAGAACATTTTTCATCAAACATATTTTATTACTATATATATGCAAAAATATGAAAAATCTATGGCTTCACCACTTTGAGCAAGATGTACTTGCCTTGGTGGAATAACAAACCTCTTCCTAGAACCAAGTCTAGGGCTAGGGCTTAGGGTTTCGGTTAGGAGCTCTTGACGGTAGGAGGAAGTGGAAGGAAGAAGTAAAGGAAAAAAATAGAAAATGAAAGAGAGGAGAGAGAAAAGGAGTATATATACACAAAAGGAAAAAAGGGTATTCTAGTCATGACTAATCCTCATGCAATCCTAACCATCCAAAATAAGCCTAGTGATTCCAAAAGTGAACCGGGTCAAATATCCATCCTATATATGGGTCCTAGCACTGGTTTATGGCAATAACCAAGGTATTCACTACTGGTCTCGTGTAGTCTCCCATAATAAACAGAAATATAATTAAATAAAATATATCATAATTAACAGGAATCAACATATAAAATACAGCATGAATACATCTACAGGAAAAAATTAAATATCACAAATTCAAGAATAGCAAATCTGGGAACGGGTGTGACAGTTGACATGCCAATAGCTAATTTAAAGTAAAGAAAATAATGCATAACAAAAACTAATCCGACAAGAAAAGTTGACTTATATGCATGTCGGACCAGTCACATAATGCACTAGGACATGCAAAAAATAGTGATGTGTTTGCATTGTCATGTTCGTATCATGGTGTATTCGTATCCGTGAATCATAGGTTCCCGATTATCAAAAATTATGCATGAAAACAAAGATTTGCTTATTAATTTGGTTTTATCATAGTTATAATTAAAGATTTGCATAACGATGTAAATTTATGAATTCATAACCCTAGCTTTTTTATTAATGAAATCTTTCAGCAAAAATCAACAAATGAATGCATTCCCCCCATTGGTTTGATCCCTACAAGTCCTAATAATGATCAAGAATCACAAAATAACTTCTAGATCAGAACATTTTTTTAGATCATATCTAAATATCATCTTTCTATCGAAAACCCTAGAAAATTATTATTATCGACTTATCTAGCATCGTAGAGTCCAGATCCAAGTCTAAAATTTCCAAAATCGGAAGAAATTTTGTAGAGATTAAACCCTAACATCATAACAAGCAAAAATAAGTAGAAAGTGTAGGATCGTGTAGCAACTCTAGAGGGAGGAAGAATAGAGTGTAGCGGAAGTAATAACCCAATTAAAAAATTAGCTAGGTAAAGGCAGTAAATGTACCAATAGATATAACAATTAAGAATATGCACAGTAAAGAAGAGTAAGAAGAGAAAATGCAAACACCAAAAATTTTATCCTAGTTTTCCTCTGAAAGGACTAGTCCAGGCCCGAGAACTCTTGCTCGGAGTTGTATCCACTATAATCACCAATAGTGAATCACAAGCTTTGATCTAAAGGCTTGCAGACTTCTTACAACATCGAACTTTAATCTGAAGGCTCGAAAGACTTCACACGTGTGTTTGATCCGAAGGACACGCCGACTTCAAACATTGAAGGCAAAACTTGGCAAACCAAGCTTTTACAACTCGATCAGACTTCTAAATCGATCGGAACCGCACTTGGCACTAGAAGGCTTGGAGTTGATCTTGGAAATAGGGAAGGTTTATAGCTCAGGCTAACACTCAAGAATAGATGAGAAGAATGAATAATGGATGAGTGATTTAGAATGGAGAAATTCTTCTCTATTTATAGGATTTTTATGAACCGAGTTCGGACAGAGTTCGGGCAGAACTCGGTCCGAGTTCGGTTACTTAACGTTCATAAATTCGAACGTTAGAGTCTGGTCATCCAGAAGATGAGGGTGACTCGATTTTCTAGTTTGACCCTGACCGAATTCGACCCAAGTTCGGTCCGAACTTTGTTGGTCTATTTTCAGAATGTTGAGAACAGGTTTGGTTCAGGCTGTTTTGAGTGGACTAGGTTCTGGTTTAATATGGGTTTGAGCTTCCTAGTGCCAACTGCGAACCCGATGTACATTTCGTCCTATAAACAAAATATAAAATACATAATAAAAAGTGAAAGACCAAGAGCACCGATAACGTCAATCTTCTACTGACATAAAGATGACTTTTTCCTTGACGGCAGTTGTCCAAAGATAGCAAGATCTGGAAATCTTAATATCTTTCAGGGGCTTCGCCCCCGAACCTCCACAAGAGGCACTGGCCCCTCGACCCCCATCCGCTGACCGGGCAGCGGAACCCCCGAGTGCGAGGCTCCGGATAAGTCATAGGCGGTTGGACGAAATCTTCTGCTATAACATCGTCTTTGTCTCATCATCATTTCTTCATATCATATGTCCATTGCTTTTCTGCAAATACATGTTAGACGAACAAGGAATATATAGAAGCAAATATGATAACATCTAATGCATATCTGGACATTGCTGAGTTTAAGTAGAAGTTACTATAGTGATTGATCGATTATCATAATGCTAAACTTAATGATTAGCCATATTCAAAAACTCAACTTAAACATTAGGCTAACAGAAAGTTCCCACACGTCATTTCATCGAACACATCGACTACGTTATCGATCATTCCACGAGAATGTACAGAATCAAACCAAGATTCAAGAACTCGTACCAATATCTCGAGATGGAGCAACCTTCAACTTATGTTGTTGCTCCTCATTTTAAGTGATGATGGAGAGGAGCGATCGCAGCTTTGAAAGCGCGAACCCCTGGTCGGGAGGGCAGTTGGAGATGGCCAGGAGCAGGGACCGAACCACCGTGTCGCTGCGTCTGGTCGCCAGTGCGACACAGGCAGACTTGTAGTCCTCGTCGACTAGCCGGATGTAGTAGCTGCTTTCCTTGTGATCGACCGCTGGTGGTGGTGGCAGTTTTGTTGGGGTTATTGAAAGTGGTAGATGAAGAGAAGTAGGAGGAGAAATTGGGGAGGAAGTGGAGTGGGAGTATGTGTACGACGATGGCGACGTCTACCATTAGGGTTTTGGTGAGGAGGACTACGGAAACCCAGCAGTGGGCTTTGGTGAGAGTGTTTATTTAAAAGTAGAGAAGGAGAGGTTTTGATGGGGGAAATTTTCGAGCGGAACGAAAATGAGAGCAGACAAGACCGTGCAAATTTTTTTTTTAGAACATTTAATTACGCTTGAATATAGATATGTTATAAAAGTACATAGTATATACAACGTTTATATATAATAAGCGTTATAATAAGTCAAAAACTTCTCCAAACTATCATATTAAGTGGTACTTCTGAATTTTATATCACTTCTATATAAAATGTTATAATAACATTTTTACAAGCGTTATGAAAGGATTTTTTTTTTTTTTTTGTAGGACATCCAACCTAATTTCAACTTGAAGTTGGTGCTTTACAATCAATATAATTGAGATCAGTTGGAGGGAGAGATTCCGCAATAAGTTTGTCACAGAAATGCCATCTAATCTGCTCAAAATCACAGGCTCTTTGTATACATGCGCTTGAAATAGTTCAGATGCATAAAAGATCAACATAAGCTTTTCGTTGGATGAAATGAACTGCAGCTAAAATGTGTGCATTTATTTTCCTTCGATTTTCCAATACATCTATTGTACTACAAACTTTCGGAACAATTTTTAGCTGCATCACAAGCTCAGAATGGCTGTTGATAAGGGCACTACTAAAATTACTCGGAACTGTCCAAATATTTATCATTAATAATTACAAATTTGTCACTCCCAAACATTATTCGGAACTGTCCACTCTAGATTTATTTTATAATCACGACTGTCAAAATTTTGACAGTCCTATCCATTGTTAGGACTGTCAAAATTTTGGCAGTCCTTCCAATTTGCAGGACTGTCAAAATTTTGACAGTCCTTCCAATTGGTAGGACTGTCAGTCCTAAAAATATATGTTGAATTTTTAGGACTGTTAAAAATTTGACAATCCTTCCAATTGGTAGGACTGTCAAAAGTTTGACAGTCCTAAAAATATATGCTGGATTTTTAGGACTGTCAAAATTTTGAGTCCTAAAAAATCAACATATATGTCAAATTTTGACAGTCCTTCCATTTTTTCTTCTTTTTTGGTTTCCTATGTGCTGTTATTTTTCTTTGTCATTGTGCTATTATTCATGTCATCTGACCAATGTCTATGTGACTATACAGTATTCAGTTAGTAAAATCAAATATGGTTTGTTGAAATTAACTTATTTGTTACTGGTTTTAGGTTGCATTTAAATGCATTTTACTGGCTGTCTAAAAAATTAGGACTGTTTTGACAGTCCTTCCAATTGAAAGGACTGTCAAAATTTTGACAGTCCTCTGCGACGCTTGAGTGGAGGATCTGGTGGTAGCGGCGGAGGAAGGACGGGAGGGAGGAACGGCAGACACCGAGGATTCCGAGGTAGTCGAGCACCGAAAATGGGTACGAGACGGAGGAACGGAAGGAAAAGGAGGCGGCGGAAGGCGGAAGAGGAGGCGGAGACGGCGGTGGAGGACGGGGGAGGAGGCGGAGCACAAATCCTGGACTAGTATGAGTAAACTTTTGCACTAGTATGAATAAACTTCATTCATTAATAGGCTAGTCCCAAATATATTTTGTAGTGCCCTTGTCACCAGCCCTCCGAAGCCACATAAAACTCACTAGTCTGCAGTATATACACTAGTTACTCAATCCTACGGAGAGACGGGTCATGATACCACTCCACTCACTTTCACACTCATGCTTTACACTGAAACGTAAAGTTGCATTGTATCTCCATTTTCAATCAACCAAACAATCCCTTAAAAAACTGTCCTTCCTCAAGACCTAACCACTAGACAGATTGCTAACAATAGCGTCCTTACAAATTTTGGAGTCGATGATCTCCATGACAGGCATATATCATTTGCTCTTCCCTTGTTATCCAGGACACATTATATCTTCATAACGTGACAATTTCAAGCCTAAACAAAATAAACCCAGATTTGAGAAAACTGATGAGTAAAAACAGTCAAATAGTTTATATGCCACATAAGAGTATGCGCTGAAATACCAATTTGTTTCCCTTGAATAGCAATTTGTCATGAATTCAGGCCATAAAAAATAAAAACAAACCAAGGTTTGAGAAAACAGCGAAACAGTTGATATGCAACATATGAGTAAGCTCTTCCCAATGCCAACTAGGTAAACATATAATGTTAACTAGTACTATGTCCTTGTCAATAAATTGCAAAATGAGTTTTGCCCACACAAGTAGATATGTAAAATGTGAAGCAACTACTAGCAGCCACCCCGCAGAGCAAGCACAAGGTGAAGGACAGAACCACCCTCGATGTTGTACTCCTTGGCCGTCTTATCGTCAGCCAGCTGCTTACCAGCATATATGAGCCTGCAAAACCAATGATAAAAATTAGTAGACTGAACAAATTTGAACAAAACACTTCACTGACCACCAACTAGTTCATCCCCGTTAAGGGTAATAATTTGTTTACATAAACAACAGGAAAAAGCCTTTGATGCATAGATAATACAATTTAAAAAGATAAAAAGAAAACAAGGACAATATTAGAAGAATCTTATTTAATGAAAGTGACAACACTGACAGGACATGAGATATAAAAGGTGAAGTCTAACAGAGAGCGTTGTGTGCGTAGTCCACACACACAAAAAGTAACGTGTTGAAAATGATATTTGGACAAGGAAAAGAAAATACAGAATGAGCTGGCAGATAATAAATAAAAAATATTCCCTAGCGTTGGTAACGGTAGAAGGTTATAAATATATATTATGCAACAGGCACCTGCAGGTATAAGACCCAGTTTATGGGTTCATAGCTGGATTCATGCAGCAGCATAACTTTTTGTAAAATCCAACTAAAATGCATGCTAGAGATATTGAACTGTGTTTCTCTCATACCATGTTAAAGGCATAACCATTGCACCTAAACTCTAGATGATAGATGAAGTTACATATTTATATTATTCAATGAGACACTAACCTCTAAGAGATTCATACATGTAACTTTTGTTTTTATATGTAAGGAACTAAATAGTAATACCAACAACAAAGCCAATTTGGGATCAGTCATATTATCTTGCTAGTGTTTGCTCTTCTAAGAAGTAGAAAGCGACGTGTTTATAGAACTGTCATACCCATTTGAATCTGGACTCATCTCAGTTCCTGGGAGTCCAAGTCTTCCACTGTTCCTCACAGTTGATTATGACAGGTCCATTGGTTTTCGTGGCACAACTCTATTGAACATGCCGCCATCATATCAAATAATCTTCACTATCGCATCTCCCCTCAATTAACTAAACTTCCATCTAATGGAAACTCTTTTCAAGCTTCTATCATGTCGTCACTGTTACTCTCAAATTTACATGTTTCTTAATTGTGCAACATTCTGAAATTAAAAGGCGAAGGCTGGCCCTTACATGTTATCTTATAAAATACCCTTAAAATATACAGGTACTCTAGTAATAACATAGGTATATATAAGCCCTTTTCTTTTATAGCCAAACTTAAATCATAGCAAACTTTCCAATCTTCCAATCATGATGAGCGACTGATCCTCAAAACTGATCACTTTGAAGCGTTTCTTAGCTATCAGCATGAACTATTCCATAACTTTTGTTAATTCCATAAAGTTCGTATCTTCATCCTATTAATTTATTACTAAAGTATGTAGATGGTAAAACTTATCTAAAATTTACAGAGGTTGTCCAGCCCAATGGTTTAGACATTTGGTATGGGAAGCAGAAGTCCAAGTATTGGAGACATGGGGGAAACCAGTGAACAACATTTATATATCAAAAATAATACACATGTTAGATTATATTTGCCTATAACTTTAAGAACTACTACAATAGTACAATATCAAAATAGGAAGTAAACAAGCCAGCCAAAACTGGTGGAGTCCATGTTCCAGAGGAATCAAACATTGGCACAACAAAGACTAGTAGGTGGTACATTTACATCTTCATGTCGGGGCAACGTAGTATGCAAACAACAATCTTACCTCATCATAGTCATGCCTTGTAAGATATCCTTACTAACTTCAGTGAGGTCAGAGAGTGAATCCAAAAACCTTGACATCAGATATTGGGGGGAAAGGAACATGGTTGTCTCTATCCAATTAATATCACTATTCCGATTTTTGTCATGCTCGTCATCCACCGTGCATATCTTTATCATACCTAGACATACCTACTAGCCAAATTTCTTTTCAAGATCCCAAGACGTCAATGTCTATCAAAAGCCTAATCAATGAAAACAATTTATAGATCTCCAAGTGTTAAGTCCAATGTTCTCAAAAGCTCCAAGCGCGCCTAGGTAAGCTGCCTCGCTTCATCGCCTGGGTGCAGCTAGGTGTGCCTAGCTTCAGAGAAGAAAAAGTTTCTTTTCATAACACATTTTCTCACTTTTGTAGGTTATGTTAGGTTATCCAAATCCACCATATATCCCTAAAAGCACATCAAACTTGAGTTTTATACAATAAACTAAAGAAAAGAGAAAAAACAAAATATCAAAGTAACTTAACAAGATCGTAGAATAATCTATGAAACACAGCATTAAGCTTAAAAACAATAACATCAATGTATAAGTCATTATAATAGAATACAAATTGTTCAAATGAAAAAAACAAACATAAGATGATCAACGAGTCAATGTTCCACATTCCTAAATGACTTAACGAATTATTCTTCTTCCTACTCAATCATCTATTATTCATCTTCATAATATAAGTATATGCGAACATCATGAACATTAATGAATAAAAGAAGTAAAGAATATTTGAAGAAAAAGGAGAATAAACAAAACCTAACTTTTTGTGGGTGAGTGCAAACAAGAATAAAATCATCAAAGAAGAATAAAAAATTCAAAGGACATAAAACTAACCTTAATTCGGCCAATAACGGTGAAAACTGTCCAAAACTCACCCAAGGAGGAGCACAATCGAGATGAATGTCGTTGTTTTCTCTGTTGTCATCGCATGATATTCTCTTCTTTTTGTTTATATCTATTTAGTTAGGAACTTGTAGTGTTAAAAATTTAAAAAGATTCTATTTGGAACTTTAAAACTTTAGCCTGCAACTTTAAAAACCAATAAAACCAAATAAGCCGATAAAACTTATAAAAAATTCAAACAGAGCCAAAAAAACTGCAAAAGAAAACCCAACACACCTAGGCTCGCCTAACTATCCATTCGCCTAATCTCACCTTTAGCACCTTTCTCGCCTAGGCTTCGCGTAAAGAAGATACCTCGCTTATCGTTGGATTAGGCAGTGGAATATCATCTCCCACCTTTTGGTTGCCTAGACGGCACCTTTAACAACACTTGTTAAGTCCCTTGTCAATCCCTTGGTGACTATAAGCTAGGGCCATAGTGAAATTTACATTTGTTTCTTTTTCTTAAATCTTACTTATTTAGTCTATTTCAAAGTGTAATAGTACAGCATATGAGTTCTTTTTCCAATAGTGTAGAACCATGTGTATCCTTCTCCTTAAAAATAGTCCCAAAAACTATTTGTTTCAAAAGCTGTAATTCTTTTAAATTTATTCTTGATACAAAATTTCCACAACCCCCCCCCCCCCCCCTCTCTCCTCTCTTTACAGATTGTGTTGCTATGTGTTCCTTTGCCATTCTATACAATTGACAAAGTAGAAAGCTAAATCATGATATTCCAAAAATTTAATTTAACGGTATTTAGAATATCCATTCAAAACTAGAATGGACACTTCAGAGCTGGTGCCATGCCATTTCCGACATGTATCATGTATCAGACATGACACCTACACTCCAAAGTATAGTAGAACATGTCAAAGTAAGTGTTCTGACCCCCATCATTATGTCCGACTCGTGTTCTAGTCATTCCATACAACATATATTCAAACACTAACCCATAGAATCATGAAGTTTCTTTCAATAGCTTACAAAATAGGGGCATATATCTTATAATTTTGTTCAATGAATTACTCAAATACTAATTTCTACTTCAATTAGAAATGTATCAGGATCCACAGACACCCCAGAATAGATGACCTGACAAAATTGGCATTATGCCCATGTCCCATGTTTCCTGCACAAACTTAGATCCAAAAACTAACTCCTAGAATCACGAATTTTTCTCTTCCAAGGACTTGTCAAACACACCAATTAGTGGTATTTACATGTGTATTCCAACGGATATTTTAACTTAACAATTTTTTTGGATGACTGACCTAGATACTAGTTCCTATATCAAGTAACATTGGCCATCTCTTTGGACTTTTGGAACTTGTAGACATCACCTGAATGAGGAATCGTAAATATCAGGAATTGAAGAATTAGCACATTTTTTGGATCAAGAGTTGGGTCTAACTCATAATTCCCCAATTAATTTCAAATCAGATTGCATAGACACAAGATGAAATTGGAATTAGACCACCCTCCAGGATCTAAGAATTGGCCAAAAGGAGAAACATACAAGGAATTAGGAAGGGTTTGATAGGAATCGCAGGATTTAGCCAGAATTATACCTTTAATCCTTAACTCATAACCCTAATTCCATACTTTAAACAAAACCTTAGTTTTATTATGTCTATGACTTTATCAATCCTTTTTCAAGCTCCAAGAAAAATATTTGTATTTCCTTACATGTCCAAAGCAACTCTTGATCTTAAGAATTATATTAGAAAATTTGATTCAGCTTTAACCAATCTCACTAATATTTCAAAACCTTAAGAGAAAATTCTTCAAGCCATACGTTTCCAAGAGCTTTCTTTGTATTCATTTTCCACCTAGGTAACGAAGGATATGGTTTTGCTAGTATTAGAGAGGACAGCGAGAATGGCCCATAAAAGAGTTATTCCTATCTTGGCATTTATAATTTCTGGAGTTTTAGCTCGGATTTGTGATGACTTTGTTGTTCTATTTTCCACCTAGGTAACCTACTTTCTAAGAAAATGCCATTAATGATAACAAAAATTAAGAATAAAGCTTAAGGGTTTGTTTGGCAATGGTGTTTTCACCGGTTTGGGGGTGTTTTTGAGTCGGCCATTTATGAAGTGCTTAAAAAAACTCTTTTTTTAGGCACTGATTTTGGTTTAGCTCAAAAGTCCTCCAAAACCACTGTATTGTAATTTTGAGTGTCTTTATAAACACCTCAAATCAGTAGATTTTGAGAATTTTTATTATTTTATTCCATTTATGTCCTCACCAAAAAATTATAATTAGGTAGTTGAGGCAATGCACAAAACTCTCTTCATGCATCCTTCGTAAATTCTATTTTGGTTATTGTCGAAGTTGACACATCCAAAAAGATCTCCAAAAATCATGCATTGAGTAGACTTCGGTATCAGGAATAAAACTTTGAGAGAACTTTTTTTATATATGGGCATAGATAATTTTATTCTTATAAAAAACTTTCAGAATTGCTTATTAATGAATTACCAAGCATGAGTTGAACTGGTTTAAAAAGCGCTACTTAAAACCACCAAAACTGGACCCTCATAACCAGTACACTAAAAACACCGCATAAATGATATCCCAACAATTGCCAAGCAGAACCTAAGTAATATATTCCCTAAGAAACAAATATTATTGATCACTAGAAGCTGTCAAAACTTTATGTGAACTTTAGTTCAAATTAAATAAGCAAAAAAATCATGAGAGTTTGTTCTCTCTTGATTGTATTTCTATATCCTTAAATGTAAGTTATATGGTTGGTGTCTAGGCTCGCTTAGACTCACCCAGGATGTCACGTTTCGTTCTCGTAGGAACTGGACGTAATGTCGTATAAGTCTAAATTGCGCTTGTGCAATGCACGAACTTACACAATAACAAAATAGACTAAATTGAGAGTGAAACAACAAAACTTTAATGCATAAAACAAAATAACAAAAGAACACGATCTCTTTTATTCATAACTTGCAGCGATTACAAAGGATTTCAATAGCCAATATTGGCTTACAACTTTTATTCATAACATACCAATATTGGCTTACAACTTTTGAAATTGAAAAAAATTACAAGAACTTCGTTCCAGACATTACATTTTTTTAAACAAAAACAACAATGTGCCTTCACACCTACAGCTTCTAAAGGAAGAGGTTCCTATACCGCCTCAGTAAGTCCAAGAGAACATCTAGCAACTGTGAAGGTGGGGGTCAGTACACCGGAAAATGCACTGGTGAACTACAAAAACTACACTCAACTGAAAACAATCACTAAATAATCATGTGAGAAAACGTTTTTTTATTAACGTGGTCTTTCTATCTTTTACCTTCTTTCATTTCTCATATCAATAATCAATCAAAAGCATACTTCATTTCAATGTTTGATCAAAAATCATACTTTCTTTTCATTCATTCAAGCAATTAAGACTATTTCATAAACGATATACATTCCTTTTTATCTTTAACAACGCAACATTACTCTTAAACCATATTCATTCTTAGGAGCATGATAGTAGCATAACTAAAACCAAATTCTTTCTTATAACACGATAATAGCAATTCATTTAATCAAAATACTATCTTAGGAACAATTCATAATAAGAAACATAGAACAATAAAAACATCACTTATATAGTAATTTTTACCCACGGACAACTATTCATCCCTATAACAAATAGAATTGGAACAATTTGTATATATATAATTTCATGTCCGTCTCTGCATCAAACTGTTAGACATGCACCCCATGTGACCTAACTACATGATGGACCATGAATGACTTCCCATGATTAGAAATTGGGACGTACAAAGCTCATCTCTCAAATAAACATGTCACCCCCGGATCGCGATGACGTATAAGCCTCAGGATGTCACATTCTCTTCTAGACCAATACGATCTCGATGTCAAAAAATCGATCGAGAGACTACCTTTTACACAAGTTGTCCAAGATCAATGCACGAATGCAACTTCTATCAGATAAAATACTACAATGCAGCATCTAGCTAAACATTTGTTCCTTTCTTTTTTTCAAACTATAGAGTTGTAGCTCTGCTCTTCTTTTCTTTCTTTAATACGGCCATGTTGTGTTCTTCCTTTCTATCATACGGCTATGTCGTGTTCTTCCTTTCTTTCGTTTCTTTTCTTACAAACAGTACAAGTTCTTTCTATACAATTATATCTTCTTTACACTATACAATAAAGGAACATAACATCAGTCTTTCCTATGCAACAATAAATATAATTCTTTCAATTCTATCACAATCTAAACTCTAGCATGCAATTCTACTCTTTTAACAGCACGCGATAAAGGAACATACAATCATTCTTTTTTTCTTTAACAGGCATGGCAACAATTCTTTCAATTGTAATAATAGTCTAACTTTAACATGTATAAAAAGATACGCAAAGATCATAAGAAACCATCATTCCTTTTCTTTAACGAACATAGGAGCAGTTCTTTCAAATGTATTAATAGTCTAATTCAAGCATTACCATTCTCTTACTACGAGCATACTGATTTCATGTAATTATCTAGTGATTTCGAATGCTACTCTTAGCAACAAAGCATGCATCCATTATTTATGAGTTCTTTATTAATTGTGAAAGAATCATAGCGAAGTCTTGCCCACTCACCTATGATGAAACATCATGTCCTAACAAGAAAGCTATTAATGAAGGCTTCCTCTTACTTGAGCCAACAAACCGCCATCTATAGCAATATAATGTCACCGCTAAAAGCGGAGCATTGCATAATACCCCACTGGAAAAAAGTTCCCTCAAAACTTAAAATACATAATACCCCACTGGGAAAAAAGTTCCCTCAAAACTTAAAATATATACCAATATTCCAAGCGTTGATGGTCCTCTTCCCAGTCCATCACCAATCAATAAAACTCACAACCAATAAAACACACGCTAGCATTAAAAAAAAAAAAATTTATGGACATTGTACGGAACTTTCATATTATCAACAATATCAAGACCAAGAAAATTTTGATCAGGGAGACATCTTCGAATTAAAACGAATCAAAGGAGAGTCAAAGGAAATGAACCTAGTGCTTTAATACCATTATGTCACGTCCGGATCCCGCAGGACTAATAAGTCGTCAATGGACGTGATATCGTACAAATCTAAGTTGCGTTTGTACAAGGCACGAACTTGCACAATAATAAAATAGACTGAACTGAGAGTGAAACAACGAAACTTTAATGCAGAAAATAAAATAACAATGAGACAAGAACACAATGCCTTTTATTTATAACTTACAACGATTACAAAGACTTTCAATAGCCAACTAAACATGACAATCTTAGCTTACAACTTTTGAAACTGAAAAGAATTAAAATGACTTTATTCCATACATTACATCAATTATACAATTATCGTTACACTATACGATAAAGGAACATATCATCAATCTTTTCTATGCAACAACAAATATAATTCTTTCAATTCTATCACAATCTATAACTCCATTATGCATTTCTACTCTTTTAACAACACACGATAAATAGACATACAATTTTTTTTCTTTAACAAGCATGACAGAAAGTTCTTTCAATTGTAATAATAGTCTAACTTTAGCATGAAATTCTTCTATTTTAACAACATAATAAAGAGTATAAGCAACATCCTTCCTTTCTTTAACAAGAATAGAAGTAGTTCTTTCAAATGTATTAGCAATCTAATTCAAGCATTACCATTCTCTTACTACGAGCATATTAATTTCATGTAATTATCATTCTAGTGATTTCGAATATTAGCAACAAAGCATGCATCCTTTCTTTATGGGTTATTTATTAATCATGAAACATTAGAAAGCGAAATCTTGCCCACTCACCTATGATGAAACGTCTCAATTGTAGGAACCCTAAAGTGGGTGTGAATAGGGTAATAAAAACTAAGAACACAATTATCACTAATAATGCGTAACTAAAAAAAGGAAGCAAGAAATCAAACATACGATGTATCCTGGTCTCCTTCCGCGAAGGCAAACCAGTCCCGGAAACTCCTATCCGGTTTAAATCCACTATTTAAACCAAAAAGTACACCACGAGCTTTGATCCGAAAATTCACCAACTTTTTACACACGAGTTTTGATCCGAAGACTCGCCAACTTCTTACACACAAGAAGGGTTTTGATCTTCTAGAACAAGTGAAGATCGAAGTTACAACTCTTGATTACTCTTAAACTTTTTGGTGGATGGCAAATAAAAGCTTGGTAGAGTTAAAGAGCAAGGATCTTTGGTGGTTGAGAAAATTTAAAGCTCAAGGGATGACTTTGAATGAGGAGAATCAAAGCCTTTAAATACAAAACCACAAAGCAAAAAACATTTAATGCAAAAGTTTGTCTATCGAACGTATACCGCCGGTTTATTGTAGTATACTGTCGGTATACTGTTCTGCAACAATAACATCTATAAATCCATCTGTTGGGTGCATTAAATACACCAAATCTGACAATTAGTTTTTGAAGAGAACAAAAAGTTCATAAACGGTATACCGGCGGTACGAACTAGTGTACAGTCGATATGTCGGTGCAATCGACAGAGAGCATATGTTTTATATAAACCGGTATACCGTCGGTACGAACCAATGTGCGTCGGTATGGCAATGCAATCGACAGAGAGCTCAAGTATACATATAAACCGGTATAGCGTCGGTACGAACTAGTGTACAGTCGGTATGCCGGTTTAAGAATAAAAACATAGTTTAGAAATATCTAACCTAGCTTTTAGTATTTGCCAACCATTGTAAGTGTTTCACAAGTTTTCTAAGACATTTTGCAGACTCTATGAAGGAGTATATTATAAGCAAGCGGGTCTTGAAACTTTAGTCTTCCTTTTGCCAAAGATTTGCGACGTTTCTGCGTTTGATTGAAGGGATGGAGAAGTGTATATTTGCGTTATTCTGAGTCCTATGAGTTCATTTTGTTCCTGCAGTTTAAGAAAAGACTAAACACGTACAAAAAGTCAATTATGGATTAATCAAAATCAATGTACCAACAATCTCCCCCATTTTGATAATTGACAAAATGGTACAGATTTATGGAGATAGCTCCCTCGTAATCGAAACTCTCTCCCTCAATAAGATATTGCTCCCCCTTTGTCATTTAGACAAAATGGACGAGAATAGCAGTTTTTAAAGACACCTATAGTAAGGCCTACCACCAAAACAACATAGAAAACAGCAGATAACCATGGTCCTTACTAGGACACCAAACAACAAGCATAACAAACCAAGTCCCCGAAGGACCACTAAATACGAGACATCAAAGACAACAATTAAAAGACACCAACTTGACCACCATCACACCACCGCCGCCAAGACCAAAAGTCACATATCAGGAGCATCGTCCTCATCACCCGGAGGAGGAGGGGGAGGAGGATACACGCCAAAGGGGTCAATCCCATCATGATACATGAAGCCATAAGCATTGGGATCCGTAAAGCGCGTGCCTTGATAGTCTTGGTCTTGCAAATCCGGATCAAGGCATTCCTATCTTTGGATGGTACGCTGAATAAAGTAGGATTGATCATGAAAGGCGGTCTGAATCAGGTTCCCAAGCCCTCTGGTATTGGTCCTCATCTGCTCCTCAGCCTGAGCTATCTGTATGTCAAAGTAATGTTCAGAAAGGGGCATGTACCAGGCTTGGGCTGAGGAGAAAGGAGGATCAGCAGATGATTGAGAGCCGGAGGGCTGAGAGGCAGAAGACTGACCGGGATTAGTGAATCTAGCCTGGGTGAAATGGGACGGAGGTCCTGAAAGTAGCAAAGGCTAAGATCAACATCCTTTGCCTCCAAGATGAGGGTGATGAACATTGCAAAGTTAAGAGTTCTTGGTGGACAAGTGGACAGTTATGAAGGAGTTCAAGAGGGTTTTAGGGAAGGACCAAGTTTTGCGCTGAAAGAGACGATACATGCAGACGAGGACATCAGTGGTGACAGCATCGTAGTTGTCGGATTTGTGAACGACAGTCTGACAAACAATGCGATAGAGTTCATTGTAGAATAGCTTGAGGTGTCGTGACAGAGTGGTGATGGCAGGAGGATTGGATCCCTTACCAATGATGCGGCAGAAATTGTCAAAGGTCATATAATGGGAGGGTTAAAGGGCTGCAAGGGTCGATAGTACCTCTCCTCGGTTGGGAACCCCTAAGATGTCGGCAAGATCCTTGGTAGTGATGCGGAAGTGATGTCCATTTACCAGAGTTTCAACAGCATTGTTTGCTAGATCGAGTATGAGGTTGCAATAGAACATCTGTACCGCGTCGGGGTAGACCTGGATGGAGCGGTTTAGTGGAGCCAAACCAGCAGCTTCAAAGGGAAGTCGTTCGTCAAAGTAGCGAAAGTTGATGGATTGTACCTCAAAGATCTTGCGGGAGTGAAAGGAGAGAAACCACGCCTCGGCAGCGTCAGCAGACTTGAACAGCCTCCAATCATAGTCACCAGCGGGTAAAGGGGACGGTCGGAATGGGTTGACAGAGGAGGAGCGGACACGCTTAGGGTTAGACATGGAAAAAAGGAGGTGGATAGAATGGTGAAGACAAGATGAGGAGAGTGTTTCCATTTTTTTAAAAGGGAGGAAGTAAAGAGAGAGAGAGAGAGAGAGAGAGGGAGGAGAGTCAATCCGTTGGGAAAAGAAAGAGAAGATCTCGGGAGAAGCGAGGGGAGGGTTTGTGTGTGGGAAAGGGTATAGTCATAAAGGTGATATGAGAGGAGAGGATATGAAAGGATGGGTGTAGAGACAGAAAGGGGCAATAATAAATGTTTTTGGGAGAAGTGAATAAAGGAAGGGATAGAAAGGCTTGAAAAGACAAGGGGCCCACAAGATTTGAGGAATCAGAAAATACAACCGAAAGTACAGCGGTTGGAAAGGTCCATAGAATTTTGACGCAGATCGGTATGCCGCTGGTATACTGGTTGCAAACAAAAAACTGAAATTTGAAAGTATCAAGTGAAGTAAGAAAGTGATCGAGCTTAAGTTGAAGGAGAAATGTCCAGAAGGCCTAATTCACGGCAAATAAACGAGAACCTATCCTCGACAAGAGATTTTGTAAAGATGTCAGCAAGTTGATGTTCGATGTCAATGAATTCAAGTAGAATGTCTTTTTGTTGGTGGTCACGTAAAAAATGGTGTCTAATTTCTATGTGTTTGGTGCGTGAGTGACAAACATGATTTTTAGTGAGATTAATGATACTAGTGTTGTCACATTTAAAAGTAATAGCATTTGAAGAGATACCATAATCTACAAGTGCATGTGTCATCCAAAAAATTTGTGCACAACAACAACCGGCCGCTATGTATTCAGCTTTGGTTGTTGAAAGGGCAACCGAATTTTGCTTTCTGCTTAAACCAAGAGACCAAGAATTTTTCCAAGAAAATGGCATGTGCCGCTAGTGCTTTTTTGGTCAATCTTGCATCCGGCAAAATCCGCATCCGAATAACCTAAGAGCTCAAAAGATGGGATTTTGGGATACCGAAGACCAACATTTAAGGTGCCTTCGAGATAGCGAAAAATACGTTTAAAAGCACATAAGTATGATTCCTTGGGATTTGCCTAGAATCGTGCACACATACAAACATTGAACATGATATCATGACGACTAGCAGCTAGGTAAAGTAAACTACCTATCATACCTCGATACTTACGAATATCAACTGATTTACCCTCATCATCTTAATCAAGTTTCATTGTAGTGGGCCATCAGGGTTCCCATAGTTTTGGAAGAGTCCATTTCAAAGCGCTTGAGAAGATCATTTATGTATTTATGTATTTTACTTGATTGATGAAGGTTCCATGAGGACCTTGCTTTATTTGAAGACCAAGAAAGGAGAGTCTTCCATCATACTCATTTCAAATTCAAGGTGCATGACTTTAGCAAACTCTTCATTATAGAAAGACTTAATTGATTTATTCTTAAAAGAGAGGGGGTACATATATATATAGGAGGAGGCTAGCCTCCTTATTTCTATCCGATGTGGGACTAAATAAGTCCCTATAACTCAACATTCCCCCTCAAGATGGGCGACAGATATCAAGCATCCACATCTTATTACAAAAGATAGCAAACTTTCTAGGACCTAAACAATTAGTTAAACAATAAACTAACTGCTCCGCTGATTTCATATAGCTCAAAGTCAAAAAAAAATCTATTGCTTTTTGATGAAGAACCGATCAATCTCCACATGTTTGGTACGATCATGCTGAACTGGATTGTTTGCAATATCAATTGTTAATTTCTTGTCACATCAAAGTTGCAGGGAGTGTCCTCTAAACAAACGAATCTCAGACAACAAGTTCTTCACCTACATCATCTCGTACAGGTTAACTGTCATAGCCCTGTACTCGGCCTCAGTTGTAGACCTAGCCACTACATCTTGCTTCTTGTTGCGCCAAGATACAAGATAGTCTCCAACAAAAACACAGTAACCTGTAGTAGACCTGCGATCGTCCATACAACCCGCCCAATCAACATCACAGTAGCCTTCAACTCTCAGATGTCCTGAACTTCTAAACCATAACCCCTTTTCTGGACTTCCTTTAATATACCTAAAAATTCTGCGAACTGCCTCCATATGCTGCTCTCTCGGATCATGCATATATCTACTCACCACACTCACGACATGAGTAATATCAGGTCTCGTATGACATAGATATATAAGCCGACTAACTAATCTTTGATATTGCTCCTTACTCACCGGATCACCACCCTCAGCACACTTGTGATTCTGCTCGATAGGAGTAGAAGCAACCCTGCAACATAGCATTCATGTCTCTGAAAGAAAGTCCAGAGCATACTTTCGCTGATAAAGCACTATACACTTTCGTAATCTTGTAATTTAAATTCCGAGAAAGTACTTCAACTGTCCCAGATCCTTAACTTCAAATTTCTCTCCAATTCTTTTCTTCAACCGTAGGATCTTCTCAGTATCCTCAGTATCGTCTCCAGTAATTACAATATTATCAGCATAGACTGCAAGAACAGTAATACGAGTCCTGGAGTGCCTGTAAAATACAGTACAATCTCCATTGCACTGCCTATACCCCATACCACAGACTGCAAGCCTAAATCTATCAAACCATGCTCTTGGAGACTGCTTTAGCCCATACAAAGACTTCTTCAATTTGCGTACCTTCTCCGTTGCTTGTGAAATAGCAAAGCCTGGTGGAATCTCCATATACACCTCCTCCTGGAGATCCACATGCAAAAAGGCATTCTTGACATCTAGTCGATGTAGTTGCCCATTGAAGTTGGCAGCACATGATACCAATACTCGCACAGTGCTCATCTTTGCTACTGGAGCAAAGGTCTCATCATAGTCGATAACATAAGTTTTGCTATAGCCTTTAGCAACCAATCTGGCCTTGAACCTGTCAATCTTGTCCTCTAGAGTCTGCTTAACAGTATAAACCCATTTACATCCAACAACACACTTCCCAGCTGGCAGCTGGCAGTGGTACCAGCTCCTATGTGTCGTTCTTCTTCAAGGCCTCCCATGTGTCGTTCTTCTTCAAGGCCTGAAGTTCCTCCGTCGTTCTTCTTCAAGACCTGAAGTTCCTCCTGCATGACACGCAATCACCTAGGATCTTGCTTAGCTACCTGCCAGTTGTTAGGTACAAGCACGGAATCTAATGATGCAAGGAAGGACTTTTATGCATGTAGAGTGGATGCATATGAAATGTAATATTCAATGTCAGTATCCCAACTGCCAAACTTAGCTGGAGGTTTTCCAGCATTGACTCTGGAAGTTCTACAAAGCAAGACAGGAGTATTAGAAGTATCAGGGGAGAAATTATTACCAGATGACTCAGGTGGAGGGGCTAAGAAGGTCCTGGAGAAGAGGGACTTGGGATATCAGCATTTGTGGGTACTGGCATAGACATAGAAGGAGAAAGCTCATGTTGCTCATGCGGCTCCTGCTCCCTATATACTCTCAGCTCCCCCTGACTGTCGACTCCCCCTAAGACACTATCACTCCTCGGTGACTCAAAAGGACATGGAATCATACCAACCATGATGCCACTCTCATTCTCCCCCTCTTTACTAGCATCAGTAGAGCCATCCTCGAACAAGAAACTTAACTCCGTTTTCTTCCCATAAAATGGTTCAAACTTCCGGAAGGTCTTGTCCATACTGACAAACGGCCTTCTTTCAGTGGGACACAAATACTTGTATCATTTCTTACTTGATGAGTAGCCCACAAAGATACATTTAACTGCTTGTGGATCCAGCTTGCTCACCATCATTCTGTGATCTCGCACAAAACATGTGCAGCCAAACACTCTGGATGGAACAATAAAAACATTAGAGCCCAAGAGCATCTCACATGGTGTCTCCATCCATAATACTCTTGACAACATCATGTTGATTAGATAAGTTGCTATCATAAAAACATCACTCCACAAGAACTTCAGCACATTCATTGTCAGCATCAAAGAATGTGCCACTTCTAGCAAGATGTATGTTCTTGCGTTCAGTCAGCCACCGCATTCTGAGAATGAGTGTCTAGACAAGTGGTTTGATGAAGAATTCCCTGACTAGAGATGAAATTAGCAAACTCCTTGTTGGTGTACTCGGTCCCATTATCTGTTCGAAGAATCTTCACATGTAGTCCAAGCCGAGAAGCCTTGAAAATATTTGTATACCTCAGATTTCTACTTCATCATGTAGATCCAGGTCATACGTGAGTAGTAATCAACGAAGGTAACAAACCATTTGAATCACCACTGATAGAAGTAGTAGAACACGGTCCCCAAACATCAGAAGGAACAAGTGCAAATGGCTCAAAACTTCGAAGACCAACCATTTTATAAGTAAAACGTATATGCTTTCCAAGTTCAAAAGCATTACAAAATAATATTTGTTGTCTACTTTATGCATTATCTCAGGTTCTAGAAGCATTGTTTCTGTCTCTGGCCCTCCACTAATAGTAGCAGCGAGCATTGCAGCCTCCCTGTCTATGTACCAAAGGCCATCACGCCTAATGCCAGTCCCAAGCCTCTTTCTCGTAGCCTTCTCCTGGAAAGAACACATATCCCGATCAAAAAGAATACTACAATTCAATTGATCAATGAGAGCTAACAGAAAGTAAGTTAACCGAAAACGAAGGAACATGAAAGACAGATGACAGGGTAACAGATGAAGTACAATGACCGAGCCAGTACCCCTGATGTGTTGGGATGTCCCATCAACAGTCTGAACTGTCTCGGGATGCATATGCTTGCTCTGATAATATAATGCAAACTCACTAGATGCACATGTGATATGCCTGGATGCACTTAAAGTCTATGATCCAATCAGTATGAGATTTAGTGGATGTAAATGCCTGAACCGGGATACCTTTGCCCATATGAGCAGCATAACCAGTAAACTTACCTAGGTAGTGTCAGTCAGATCTTGAGTAGCCTCTCCCTTGCCCTTAGAACTCTCAACCTGAAGCTTGAACTGACGTAGTTCCTCCAGCTTTGTCATATCAGCTCCAGTCATCTCAGTAGTGGTCTCCTCTGCCACAGCTAGGTGAGCAACTCCCCGGCCTCCATGTCCCCTGTCTCATTGACCTGCACGTTCCTCTCTGTCGTCTGGCTCCTCGGCCGCAACCAGAATTGCGAGGTTGAGGACAGTTGTAGCTGAGGTGCCATTTCTTTCCGCAATTGTAGAACTCCTTATCATCGCTGATGGGAGCATTAGGAATCACCAATGCTGAGCGGACAGACGGTGAGGTCTCGTCTTTCATCACCTTCTGTCTGATCTCCTCCTGCTCGATCGATACAACACCATCATCCAGGGACGAAAAAGATGACAGATGACACATTGTTGCCCTCCTAGTCTCAAACTGTGGGTTCAGACCCTTGAGAAAATGAGCCGCATGCCTACGCTCAAGGTACTGTTTCCCAAGGAGAACATATGCCGAGTTTTGTAATGATAGCAGATCATAGTGGTCCAAGTCCGCCCATAAGCGTACTGGAGTACTGTTTTCTCCTCCATGTGTGGTCGCGTCAATCTTTTCCTCAACTTCCATCATCAGCATGACGCTCCCAGCTCCAGAGTACATCCTAGCCAATGTCTTCCAGACATCAGCTGCACTGCAGATTGACTCCACCATCCCAGCTATGGATGGAGACACAGAAGTCAACAGCCAAGAAACCACCAGAGAATTAAGGTGCTCTGGCTCAGTACACTCTCCCTTCACATATTTTTCACGTTCCTTGATCCGAAAGTTCAAGAGCGTCCTCCTAAACCAACTCAGGTAGTTTCTCATCCCCTCAAGTTTAATGTCATTGGGTAGTAACTCTATTTTTTTATCACCTACGACAGTTCTGGTGCAGACACGACTACCCTACTGGATGAGGTATCCTCCAATTTGGTCTGAAACACCCTGGTCATTCCTTTCGGTATCTCCTTCAGCTTCTGACAAGTCACAGGTGTTCTCATCTTCACAGTTGCACAGGAACGAGATCAAATACAACGTAAACACGGGTCGTGCGCCTACACATGATCACGGCTTTCTCCATCTATCTATACACGATACGAACTAATGTACAGTCGATATGTCGGTACGATCGACAGAGAGCAAATGTTTTATATAAATCGGTATACCGTCGGTACAAACCATTGTACCATCGGTATGCAGGTGCAATCGACAGAGAGCTCAGATATATATAAATCGCTACACCGTCGGTACGAACCAGTGTACCATTGGTATACCGATAAGAAATATCTAACCTAGCTTTCAGTATTTGCCGACCATTATAAGTGTTTCACAAGTTTTCTAACACATTTTAAGACTCTATGAAGGAGTATATTATAAGCAAGCGGGTCTTGAAACTTTAGTCTTCCTTTTGCCAAAGATTTGCGACGTTTCTGCATTTGATTGAAGGGATGGAGAAGTGTAGATTTGCATTGTTCTGAGTCCTATGAGTTCATTTTGTTCCTGCAATTTAAGAAAGGACTAAACACGTACAAAACAGTCAATTATGGATTAATCAAGTGCCAACATTAATGTCCCAACAAGGGAGCTGTTACAGAAGGTTTCCTCTTACTTGAGCCAGCAAATCGACATCTATAGCAATATAATGCCACTTGTGGGAGCGTGAGATTATACATGAGGGCTCAATCATGGTCTACTTTCACTGCTATGTTTTCAAGGTCAATCCCAGGCAGTATAAACAAGATTCAGCCTACATCTAATATAATTGGAAGATACAGTAAATAAATCAGGATATCATGAAAACATATGTATTGATACTCATTCACATGTTGCAAGCACATCATAATAGTAAGTAGATAAGAAAATTATTGACATTCTTTACACATTTTATGAAAAATTCCGCAAACATTCGAACACAATAAAGCTTCTTCATGCATATGTGGATAACAATCACAGTTAAATTAAGAATAAGCATGCCAATGTCTAGAGACAAATAAAACTAGGCACAAAGAAGTCATAGGTACGAAAGAGTACCTTTGTTGCACAGGTGGAATCCCTTCTTTCTCCTCGACCCGCTCCTTGATCCTATCAATGGTATCGGTGGGCTCGATGTCGATCTCAATCTCCTTCCCAGTGAGCGTCTTCACCTTGATCATCGTTCCACCCCTCAACCTCAGGACAAGATGAAGGGTCGACTCCTTCTGGATGTTGTAATCAGCCAGAGTTCGACCATCTTCCAACTGCTTCCCAGCAAAGATCAGCCGCTGCTGATCAGGAGGTATTCCCTCCTTGTCCTGCACCACGATCACCCACATACCAACTTCCAACAGTTCAAAAAACATAATTTCGAACATGAAGTACTACTTAATGCGACGCAGCATCCAAAACATTTTTTTTAACATCAAAGCAGCAGCATTATCTAGGACCCATCATCATCATCATCCAAACTCTTAAAGCAACCGGGCCCATCAAACCTAAGCCTAACCCACAAAAAACCCAAACAGCAAGAAAACACAAGACGAACACTAATTTCTTGGTGAAACATGAGATGGTTCAAGAATCGGGTCTACGAGGGGAAAGAGGAGTTCTGGATCTTCGCCTCTATGATCAATCATCAAAGAAAAACCCTAATCCACAAACTACGAAGCACAGACACTCAGGAAATCGGTGACATGTGCGTGCCACATCATGTCGGACACGGTAAAGACATTAGGACACACCACGCGTCCAAATCGTATCGTGTAGTATCCGTGCAACATAGTCCACAACAGAAGCCCTACTTGTTAGTATTCAGACGAAATGGATGAAGAAATCCGGGTTTTGGAGGAGAAAAAGACTAGTCTTTTGGGAAAAGAAAACAAATTTTGAAATCAAAAAAACATATCAGCCCAAACCCTCAAATCAAACCAAAAACCTAATACAAATATCAAGAACCCACAACCAAAACACTAATTTCTAACCACCATCCAAAGCCCTAGGATTCAATCCATCCCATGAAAGCCAAAACCCCTAACTTTTCGTGTTTGGAAGAAAGAGACGGTACCCGGATCTTGGCCTTGACATTGTCGATGGTGTCGCTGCTCTCCACCTCGAGAGTGATCGTCTTCCCGGTTAGGGTTTTCACAAAAATCTGCATCTCTCTCTCTAAAACTTCAATGAACAAGAGAATAAAATAATTTATATAGAAAGGGAGTACTAATATACAGTAGTAATCAGTCTATGTAATTTTATTTTATTTTTTTAGATGCATCAGTCTATGTAATTAGTTAAACTAATTGTGCCAACTAAATTATCTTACATTATAATACCAAAATATCTAGGCTTTACAAGGAACTTTCACGTTCCAAAATTATAATTCTTCTACCTTATACAAATCAAAATATTACTCGAAAATTAACTACAAATAAAATATATAAATTACACACATTCTTACTAATATATAATTACTCATTATTAATAATTACATATTTTCAATTACAATAAATGTTCAACATTAAAAAATAAATTTATTTTAAAATATTTAATATTATTTGAAATATGTTTATCATGCAAATATATATACTATTATATAATCCAAATACCAAAGATGTTTGTATTATATAGACTAGACTATATATCATTTTTAGATAAAAAAAATCTATACAGAGATAATAAGGTAATTTATATTCCATTAATTTAAACTATTAAACTAATCTAACCACTCTCTTACGTGCAGCCTTACCTTTCTCTCTTTCTCTAATCTTATCCTTAAAAGAAAATATTTTGAATATTTTTCTAAATACATCCCACTAATTTAAATTAAACTGACGGTTTAAACCGACAGTTTTAACCACCATATGACAATTTAAACTAGGATTTTTTTTTCTACCAATGGATATCCTTTTCAATCTTGGATTTTTTTTTTAACAACATATATCGCTTTGTAATACAAAATCTATTACAATAATAATAATAATTTATAATACTCCCTTCTCTTTGTGTTTTGCAACATGTGTTAAGAAACAAAGTTTGTCAAACTTCTCCTACTTCAGGTTCGTTTTAAAATTCTTACTTTTACTTATTTTTTACATAGCACATCAAACTAAAAAAAAAATTGTGTTTTGCAGCATGTGTTCTGCACCAGTCTTCGAAGAGAAAAAAGAAAGAGAGAAGAAACAAAGTTTCTCAAACTTCTCCTATTGGTTTCAAATTCTTATTTTTACTTATTTTTGTACATATAGAACATCAAAATAATTTACACAAAATAGGCTCCAACTCAAGTTAAACTCTAATCATTTACAACTCATTCATGCACCTTAACGTTGAAGATTCAAATTATTTAAATATTGAAGTCAATGATGCAAAACTAATTCCAATATGAATAGATGAAATGACGATAAAGCTTTATCGTTACCATAAATTTGCAAAAAATATACTATTTTTAAATTATAGCACTCACAACCAAGCTAGCAGAAGTTCATGATGAATCAAAATAAATTGTTGTATGTATTTTTTTAATGGTTTACTCTATTAATAGATGAAAAGAGAAGGTTGCACGTCAAAAGAGGTTACAAAAAAAATAGGTTGCACGTATGAGAGATGTTAACTAATTTAAATTAATAAAATAGAAATTACCTTATTATCCATCTATAAATATATATTTATCTAAGAATCTATATACAGTTTATATAATCCAAATACCCTGGTATTTGGATTATATAATATTATAGATAAAATAACATTCTTGAACTTCCATATGTTTCAAGAAAAATTATATTAGTTATAGTTTAAAACGTAATTTAAATATCTAAGTTGACAAGAGAGTATCAATTAATTTATTATAGTTTATCTTATGAATTGGATTTTTAATTTGAAAATATTATATTTTGAATATGCAAGGATTTAAATTTAAAAAAAATTATATTAATGATAAGAGGGTATTTTTGGAGTTCCATATCTTCTAAGATTTTGCACGTACAATCATACAATTATAACGAAATTCAATCATATAATAAAATTAACAAGATACGTTGCACACACAATGTGTGTGCCCTAGCATTAGTAAGATATTAGAAAAAGAAAGATATAGTAATTATTCTATATATATCTACTCATCATAGAAAATATGTGCACAAAGAAAGATATGGAATTTGTTACCTATTAAGCATAGATTAGTACATTAAAAATAGGGCATTATTCAGCATATATATGGGATTGTTATTTAACATAAAAAAATCCTATAGAAAAATAATAATTCATTCTTATATGATTTCTTTTGTCATCTTTCTACATAAAATAGTATCAACATTTGTAAAACGTATGGCACATGCATCACATGTGCCATGACACTAGTAAATTTAATAAGTGAATTTCAAAAGTGAGTAAAAGATACACCAACGTGCATGCCGTCTAGTTCCTGTAGTATTGTAATATGTTGTAACCATCAGGCTATATTTTTATTCATGATAAGAAAAACTTTTTGAGAGTTACCTATATTCATACCAAATATAAAAAATCAAACTCTCTTTTTCTCTTCTAACTCATTTTCACATAATTTTCCTAAAAGCTTTAGTCAAATATCAATTACAACATGTTATTAGCATGCAAAAACTCATGCTCACGTGAGCATCCTCAAACATTACAAGTATGAACTACATATTTTTCTAATATGATCTCTCTTTTTTCTCCTCTTAGTAGTAAAGAAAGGATTTTTTTTTCCCCTCTAAAGAACAATCCTAGGACCTCTATAGCAGGCATTCAACAACCAAAAAATGACTTTCATTATTTTTAG
Organism: Iris macrosiphon; assembly: GCA_036927795.1. NCBI lineage: Eukaryota > Viridiplantae > Streptophyta > Magnoliopsida > Asparagales > Iridaceae > Iris > Iris macrosiphon. Next base: position 99,131,835 of record JAYESA010000005.1, on the reverse strand, counting down.
ATCATTCGAATCTCATTCAAAAATAGCTTCTAAATTGTTTAGATCCTTTGGATCATTAGTCGACAATGTCTCTCAATATCTTTTTTGATCACATGTATCCTAGCTAGCAATGTCTCTCAACATCAGCATTTACGGTGCTATCAAAATGGCTAAAGTCTACTCTTCGTCCGTATCGACGTATGTGGTGTTATGGACTCTCCCTATCCTCGCTTATGCGAGGCTAACAAAGGGCATAACATCACTAAAAGCAACACTAAATATCAATGTTTATCAGCGAGCTTAATTTCTCCTTAAGAAAAATTATTAGTAGGTCAAGGTTTACGCCACTGCTCCACCAACATCATCGGAAGCGATGCTAAAAATAACGAACACAACATCGCTGACATCAAAGTTTACTGCAAGCCAGGCTACAAAAGTGTCGTAATAGTTTCAAGAGAAACTTAAACCTTTTTGACTAATCCCAGTAGCCCTGCATACATGGGGAGCCTCACCAAATTATCAAACATTACTGAAGATAAAAGGGTACTACCTAAGGCATAGCCCTGCAGCCAGAAGTTTGTTAGAAGCAAACTTAGCACTGAGGCCCAACCTCACGTACTGAAGCTAACTGTGCTACAATAAGTTTTCCAGAAGCAAACTTGATGTTGAAGCCTAGCCTCAAGGAACCTAGTCCCATGGCAAAAAGTTTACCAAAGCAAACTTGGTGCTAAGGCCTAGCTCCGCGGAGCCTAGCCCCGTTGTTAGAAGTTTGATAGAAGAAAACTTGGCACCGAGGCCTTGTCATATGCTATCTAACCCTGCTGCCGGAAGTTTACTCGAAGAAAATTTGGCATAGAGGCCTAGCCTTGCATAGCTTAGCCCTGCAGAGGTTTAGAATTTTTTTCATAAATCTGGCTGAGGTCTAGTCTTGTTGTACCATTAGAAACCCTTGGTTTCTATCTTCACCTTTGGGCACAGGAAGACTATTTTTTTTCTAAATTCATATTGAACATGAAGTTCATCTTAGACATACAGTTTACAAGTGAAACTGAAGTTCATCTTGAACTTGAAGTTTATAAGTGAAACTGAAGTTCATATTGAACCTGAAGTCCATATGAACCCAAAGTTTACAAGTTAACCTAAAGTTCATAAGTGAACAAGAAATTCATAATATAAAAATAAAATAGAACTTAAATTCACTATTACATCTTAAGAACCATAAGTTCCTTATGGTTAGTCTGATAATTGTCTTAAAATTTGAATTTTTAACATCTTGTTTCCTTCCCTACAATATGGAATATGAAAAATCTTAATTTTATAGCATTGGAAGTCTCTAGAAGAAACTACATTAAATGGGTACAAAATGCCAAACTCCACTTCACTGCCAAGAAACTGAGAGCTGCCATTGAGACCAACAATCGACCAATAATCAGGCGATTGAATTTTACAAGGCACTCATTATGATTTTTATTTGAAAGCATATGCTTAAGGCAATGCATACGAACTACCTCACTAGAGAGGACCTAGGGACTCTCTGGGTTGCTCTTAAAGAGCATTTTGCCCACTAGCATCTCATTTACTTATCGAAAGCAAGATATTGTCACGCCCCGATCTCCCACAGGCAAATCGGTCGTTCCTGCTAGGCGATATCACCACGCCAGCGCTCCCGCGGAACGATCACTTTGACCCATCTGGGCGTGATGTCGCACGAGCGTGAGCCACGCCCGTGCAATGCCGTGGTTCATTGGCTGACGGTAAGAGTTCTAAGCCACAGAGTCGCACAGATTGTCCGAGTACAGCAGAGTCATGAACGCATAGGTGATCGGTAACAAGTTTACTGAGTCGACAATATAGCGGAAGCATTGAATAACACAAGTTGAAGTAAAATAAGCTCTTTATTGATATAAACAAGTGTTACAAGCGGCGCATGACTGAGATTATAAGTCGCTCAAGCCTCTCTCTCTGAAACAGTAAAAGTGTGCCAAGTGGCTACAATTTTGGAATGATTGTACATGTGATATTCAGACGATGTTCCAATATTATGTCTTGTATATGTGCTTTAGTTTCGGACGCAGCGCTCTAAGGCTTCAGAGGAAACTCCTGGCCTTAGCACACACGAAGGAGGTATCTGTACCGAACGAGGTTCTCTCGCACCCTGCAAACGATCTGGTGGATTATCAGTACATTGAATGCACTGGTGGGGAGGCTACTCGCCCGTTCGACAAATCCAAATACGTAATATAGGCTCCGTGCACCAACTATTATATTGTCTTTCTAGTTGCCTTAGGATCAATTTTATGGCATAGATTGAATAGCCTAATTCGTGTGGCAGTGCGCCGTGCGATATAAGAGAAAATACGGCGAGACTTAGCTACTTACCATTTGGCCTTCCCTGTCTAAGGCAAACATTGTTAATTCAAGCATGAGCAGCATATATGAAAACCAAGGCAATAGCATATGCAAACACGAGAGTCATTGTATCATGATCGTTCAAGTGTCCAGATTTATTTTGATGTAATGCAATGACTCGCACGCGGATTGCCGCTAAGCGAGGATAACTTATCTATATGAACATATTGTCGTTGGCATTACCATAAAGAACCGTTTTGTAGTCTCAAGGTCGAGAATAAAGTGCAAGCAATAAAAACAATGGGTATTGTACTTATCCCACTGAAACAGACGACTACCAGAAGTTCCGTCTAGACCGGATCTGCCCCGGCGACCGTCCGCGGAACCGCAAAACCTTGTGCACAAAAGTTATCCGCGATATGCAAGTCTTTAGGGTTATCCAAATTCACATCTTTCATAATACAATCAATAACATGAGTAGAATCTTGAATTTTCGCTATGAACGAGCATGGACAAGATTCTCGTTCAAAGGTAAAACTTGATGTGATTCCAGTTCAGTATTCACTTGCCATGATGCGTGCCCCTAGTTCGGGGATTGCCTTGGTGACCTAACGGCCCCGAATACTTGCAGGTTCATTCTTGCATGGGATAACTACTTAGTAGTCTCCCAGGGTTTGGATGAAAACAAGGCAACATACAAGCAGACAAGCATGCATTTGTATAAACACAAACATTCACGTTAGCTCGGGCCCGAAGGTAAGCCGATGAGTGAGATCGTCAGGAACTTTCTGAGCGATACGTTCTAGGGTCGTGTAGTGTGAACAAGTGAACAGTGCACTAAAGATACATGTATATCGTTCTACTCGAAGCATAGCAGAGTCAAGTTGCACAAGGCAAATGTAGCATGCAAAGGGTCTGAACATATATATAAGAAATATTTCATTTCCATGTTCTAACACAAACAATACAAGTTGGGATTATTCTCTTAGCTAGGTGCGCTGGATTCTTATTTGCATGCAGGAGGTAATTCATCTAGCGACTAGCATGTATCATTCCATACTTTTAAGTGTGCTAGATAAGCAAAGACAAGTTCATCGTAGCCACCCACCTTAGCGATGATTCACCTCGGTTGAGCGATACGTCAAGCGAGCCTCTGAAAGCCTAAGCCAAAATCCTGTAGGAACAAGTCTGGATATGCTTTGCCTCAAACGAGTGTTCTCGCCTGAGCAAAGTGGGTCGAATATTGCATTTTTGCCGTTCGAATCGGCAGTCCGCTTGAACGGAATAGGGTTTTATATCCTACCCAACTCAGAAAAAGTCTCATCCTCAAGACTTACTGAGGACAAGCAGTACGTTTTAATCAATTTTGATTTAATAATAAAAGGCTGAGGCAAACCTATACAAGTCATTGTACTTGTTCATTTGGATATTCACTTGCACAAGCATCGAGATCAGCATATCTCTAGTCTGGATCGTGTGCATATTCAAAGTGCACCTCTAGCATGAGCACGCCAACCAACTTAGTGATAACAAAGTCTTAGCACTCGAGTTTTACCTCTTCTTGAGTCTTGGATCGTGCACAAGTTCAAGGCATCCCTCAAACAGATGCATTCAACCAAACTTAGAGATAGCAAAATTGGACAAGCTACTTGCAAAAATCTTAAGGGTCTGTACAGGTCGGCACAAAGGCCCTAGCATCACAATTTCATACAAGCAATCACATTATTCTAATGCACTTTTTGAAAGTATTTAGACTCATTGTTTGGAATATCCCATTGAGGCATTGAGAGAGAGCGTGCACATAATTCACGAACGAGCTTTCAAAATAGAGATAATCAAAATGAAGCTCAAAGGCGATAAGCCAGGCTCTGATACCAACCTGTCATGCCCCGATCTTTCGCATGCAAATCGGTCGTTCCCGCTAGGCGAGATCACCGCGCCAGCGCTCCTACGGAATGATCGCTTTGACCCATCCAGGCGCGATGTCACACGAGCGTGAGCTACGTCCGTACAAGGCCGTGGTTCATTGGCTGGCGGTAAGAGTTCTAAGCCACAGAGTCGCACAGATTGTCCGAGTGCAGCGGAGTCATGAACGCATAGGCGATCGATAACAAGTTCACTGAGTCGACAATATAGCTGAAACATTGAATAACACAAGTTGAAGTAAAATAAGCTCTTTATTGATATAAACAAGTGTTACATGCGGCGTATGGCCGAGATTATAAGTCGCTCAAGCCTCTCTCTCTCTGAAACAGTAAAAGCGTGCCAAGTGGCTACAATTTTGGAATGATTGTACAGGCGATATTCAGGCGATGTTCTAACATTATGTCTTGTATATGTGCTTCAGTTCCGGACGCAGCGCTCCAAGGCTTTAGAGGGAACTCCTGGCCTTAGCACGCACGAAGGAGGCATTCGTACCGAACGAGGTTCTCCCGCATTCTACAAACGATCTGATGGATTATCAGTACATTGAATGCACTGGTGGGAAGGCTACTCGTCCGCTCGACAAATCCAAACACGTAATATAGGCTCCGTGCACCAACTATTATGTTGTCTTTCTAGTTGCCTTAGGATCAGTTTTATGACATAGATTGAATAGCCTAATTCGTGTGGCAGTGCACCGTGCGATATAAGAGGAAACACGGTGAGACTTACCTACTTACCATTTGGCCTTCCCTGTCTAAGGCAAACATTATTAATTCAAGCACGAGCAGCATATATGAAAACCAAGGCAATAGCATATGCAAACACGAGAGTCGTTGTATCATGATCGTTCAGGTGTCCAAATTTATTTTGATGCAATGCAATGACTCGTACGCGGATTGTTGCTAAGCGAGGATAACTTATCTATATAAACATATTATCGCTGGCATAGCCATAAAGGACCGTTTTGTAGTCTCAAGGTCTAGGATAAAGTGCAAGCAATAAAAACGATGGGCATTGCACTTATTCCGCCGAAACAGACGACTACCAGAAGTTTCGTCTAGACCGGATTGGCCCCAGTGCCCCGGCGACCGTCCGTGGAACCGTAAAACCTTGTGCACACAAGTTGTCCACGATATGCAAGTCTTTAGGGTTATCCAAATTCACATCTTTTATAATACAATCAATAACACGAGTACAATCTTGAATTTACGCTATGAACGAGCATGGACAGGATTCTCGTTCAAAGGTCAAACTTGATGTGATTCCAGTTCAGTATTCACTTGCCTTGATGCGTGCCCCTGGTTCAGGAATTGCCTTGGTGACCTAACGGTCCCGGATACTTGCAGGTTCATTCTTGCACGGGACGACTACTTAGTAGTCTCCCTGGGTTTGGATAAAAATAAGGCAACATACAAGCAGACAAGCATGCATTTGTATAAACACAAACATTTACGTTAGCTCAGGCCCGAAGGTAAGCCAATGAGTGAGATCGTAAGAAACTTTCTGAGCGACACGTTCTAGGGTCATGCAGTGTGAACAAGTGAACAATGCACTAAAGATACATGTATATTGTTCTACTTGAAGCATAGCGGAGTCAAGTTGCACAAGGCAAATGTAGCATGCAAAGGGTCTGAACATATATATAAGCAATATTTCATTTCCATGTTCTAGCACAAGCGATACAAGTTGGGATTATTCCCTTAGCTAGGTGAGCTGGATTCTTATTAGCATGCATGGGATGATTCACCTAGCGACTAGCATTTATCATTCCGTATTTGTAAGTGTGCTGGGTAAGTAAAGACAAGTTCACCGTAGCCACCCATCTTAGCGATGATTCACCTTGGTTGAGCGATACGTCAAGCGAGTCTCTGAAAGCCTAAGCCGAAATCATGTAGGGACAAGTCTGGATATGCTTTATCTCAAACGAGTGTTCTCGCCTGAGCAAAGCGGGTCGGGATATTGTACTTTTGCCGTTTGAATCGGCAGTCATCTTGAACGGAACGGGGTATTACAGATATGACCGACAAAATATCTGAATTTAGGACTTTTTGGTAGGGGTGCAACTCGGGCAGGCTAAACCCGAGCCCGATCGGGTAAACCCGTTAATGGGTTGGGCTCAAATTCATATGTCGGGTTACCCAAAGAACCCAAAATCATATATATATATATATATATATATATATATATTTGGGGAAAATGTAATTATATTAATATTGAACCTTCTACATCCCCAAAAACTTTACAATGCAATCCTTAGCTTTTAACCCAGAGTACAAATATCCTGCTCAATATTATTTAGAATCACTATCATATTTGTGTGCCGACTCTCAAAGATGCGATTGTTTCTCTCTCTCCACCTGTACCACACCGACGGTAACAGCTAGCCTGATCCGAGCAGAGAGAAACCACATGACACCTCTACTCCGCGCCAACTTTACCACATGAATCAACTCCATAATACTAGTGTTCGTCCACAAGCGTAACTTCTCCGCTTGATATGGCCAGATCGGCCATGTCACCTGACACTCAAAGAATATATGCTTTAAAGTTTCAGTACCGTGTAAACATAGTATACGATTTAATCTACCTACTTGGGCTCCAAATCTGACCATTAGATCTACCATAAGCAATTTTCCCATAAGCAATTAGTATAAACATAGTTGGAACATCCTGGCGCTCCCTTTGACCCATACCTTCTCTGAATGGGGCTACTTCTCCTGCAGACCACGTAGTTGTTTATACGCAGTACAACTCTGGAACTAATCGTCCACTTTTCCTGTCATGCCCTAGTACCGGAATACCAAGACGGACACGGCCAGCTACCCCGTACAAGGTACTATACGTCGTACGGCGATCACAGATGTAACTAGACAAGGGCGTGCATACTATAAGCAAGTCACTTAGGGTCACACGAACATCTAATGGCATAACTAAGAATTTGTAATACCTATACCGTGACCTAAATATTGTCTTTGATATGTCCTACTCCCAAACTCTTACTTGATGATACCCTGATCGGAGGTCAATCTTGGAGAAAACCTTAGCCTTGCTTAATTAATTAAACAAATTATCGATTATTGGTAATGGATACTTGTTCTTCACTGTCACTGCATTCAGCTGTCTGTAGTCGATACATAACCGAGATGACCCATCCTTCTTCTTCACTGGAACCATTGGCGCTCTCCAAGGTAATCCACTGGTTCGAATGAACTTCTTCGCCTTCAGTTCTTTTACATGTTGGTACAATATGTCTAATTCTGATGGTGCCATTTGGTGAATTTTATAAGATATTGGCCCTTCTCCAGGGATTAACTCTATACAAAACTCCATATCTCTCACTAGGGGTAAACTTGGAAGTTCATCAGGAAAGACATCCAAAAATTCTTGGACTACCCCAGGAAACTGCTCTTTTTCTACTACTGCTACTGCTATAACTCTTTCTTTGCGTCGATCCCTCATGATTCTTTCAAGGACAAAATCCCCCATGCCTAGGATACTAAATAACACTCTACCCCTATGGCAATCTATCGTAGCATGACTGTCTCTTAACCAGTCCATGCCTAAAACTACGTCAAAGTTATCTATAGAGAACTCGATCAACTTGGCGGGTAAGAAACGCCCATACACTATAATTGGACCTGCTACACATACTCTACTAACTTCTACGAGCCCATTACCAGTGAGTATATTCAACCTCTCTGACAATGTCCCAAACTCTAATCCAATACGTGTCACAAATTGTGCAGATACAAATGAGTGTGAAGCTCGTGAATTAAATAATATTATTGCAGGAAAAAATATGGCATAAATATTACCTGCCACTACATCACCTGATGCCAAAGCCTCCTCCAGGGATAAGGTAAATGCCTGCCCTTGGCCTTTCTTCTCTCCTTGCTGCTGTCTCCCTTGGACACATTGTTGTGGCCTCTACTGGCTCTGCTGCTGGTCCTTCTGTCGAAATATCTGTACCTATGTCAATAATGGATACTGAGCCACTGGTTGTACTAATACCGCTGATCCTCTGTACTATACTGCCCCTGGTGCTGGTAGTGCCAAAAATTACTGGACTGGCCCTCCTTGCCTCTACATTATCGGGCAATTAACAAACTTATGGCCTGGATCACCAAATCTTAGGTAAAGCCTATTTGTCGTTCTGCATACGTCTCTAGTATGGTCTCCCTTGTCACAGTAGGTGCAACCTACCGGTGCTGTCTGGCACTGTTGCTGTTGTTGTTGCTGCCTCAACTGCTGCTGAGCTGGTACTGTCACTATTGAAATTGTCATCCTCTATGACGCTGAATTATAGATACGAACGCCAGGTGATGGTGCTAACATTCGGGATACTCCTCCACCTTCTCCTCTACTTTGAGCATGAGACATCTTCTGGCCTTTTGTCCATGCTGACAACCTCTGCATGGTAAGCTCGTGCCTTTGAGCTGCTATCAATACTTCTTCATAAGTTTGATAGTCGTGTCCCTCTACCAGCTGTAGAATCTCCAGGTGAAGCCCCTGCTGGAACCTTATTGCTCTGTCCGACTCCGTAGCCACCATGGTCGGAGCGAACTACTCAACATACAAAACTCAGTTGCATATCCATCCACAGTCCTATCGGCCTGCTTGAGACCGATAAACCTCTGTTGGATCTCATATTGTGCGATGACTCCAAAGAACTTGGCCCAGAATTGAGCCTTAAAACTGTCCCAAGAGATATGACATCTCAAGTCAACTTTCACTGATGTCCACCAGTCATAGGCAAGTCCTGAAGTTGCAGTCGGACCTGGTCAACTTGCTCATCATCCGGAACCCTTGTCGCCACCAGAATAACTTCGATGTCTTGGAGCCATGCATCTGCCGTGATGGCGTCCCCGTGTCGTCAAAGTATTTTGGGTTAAGTCGGCAAAATCTGACCGATACCCCCAAATCAGTCCTTCCGTCTCTCTTCAGGGCCGTCTGCAAACCCTGACTTAACAAGACATTCTGCTCTTACTATTAAAATAATTGGTGTTGTTGTACTGCCATATGATGTTGCTATGTAGCAATCATTCCCCTAAGGATCTCTAGTAATGTCGTGGTGTCAAGTACTGATGGTACTAGTAGGGGTATGGGGATCTCAGGGGTTGGTTGCTCAACTGTCCAACTTCTGGTTCCACAGCGCCGCCTTGCTCAATTACCGGCTCTATCTGAATCTGACTCTGAACATGTGTTACCTCCCGTTGTTGCCCAGGAGAACCCTGTCCAACCTTTCCTGTTGCTCCAGCAACTGAAGAAGCCCTAAGAAAATGAACAAAAAAATATCAAGAACATGATAAGAAGGAACAATGAAATAATTGATTCAATCGTCAAGCAAGGCTTCGAGAAGAACAAATTCAGGATTTCAAAGGCATATGTTTGATTGAGACTCTTATGACCATAACACCCCACAAGTCTAAAATCACATACCTGCATAGGCCACCACTAAAATATTACCATGTCCCAGTATCGAAATACAGAGACTAACACGGCAACTACCCTATACAAGGTACTATACGTCGTACGACGATCACGATTGTAACTAGACAAGGGAGTGCATACTACAAGCAAGTTACTTAGGGTCATATGAATATCTAATGTCTCAATCAGTCAAATAAGAATAGTAAACATAGAACATATATGACAAGGAAGTAAGGCATTCCAAATGCCCTGCCACAATATTCTACAAACCAACTGTACAAAATAAAATATTGGTAGAGTAGCTAAAGTACATGACCATGATCAGTTGTAGTCTAATTAATTACAATCATGTAAAGAAAAATAAATGTCCAGACTTGCCGGCTAACAGGTGCCGGTGGCTAAATGCCCAAAAGAGTAAAATATATCATAACGAGCAGGGAAGAAGAACCCACTCGTTCTCTTCAACAACCATCTGCCTGGTGCATGCCATCAGGAAGGGAAAATAAGCTTGATCCTATAAAACTGGCTCAAAACCTGGGCATGCTAAACCAGTAGGATTAGTCCCTAAATAGCAAGTACCGCAAAGGAAGCACGAAATAGAGAAACAAAACCCAAAGTAATAGATAGGTACAATATAGGTTCTACGTCATAGTTTCAGTCCATAGTTTATCTTAGCATAATAGCCCAATCCTACAACCAAATAATGACAAAGGATAAATAATCATACTATGATAATCTATCTCTCTAGACTACTAACATAATAATACAATCACAACTAAATCCTATTGTATGACAACCAATCAATTGTACAGCTTACTACTGTGGAGTCTGAGTTATCTCAGATTAGATGCATAAGAGAAATCCTCAGATCGTGAGCTGTTTAGCGGGATTAATCGAGCCATAGAAATCATATAGCACTTGTATATTATGCATTGGTCCCTCATAAGGCTATCGTGCTATATCACATCGAAGGCATGTATAATATAAATATTTGGATATTACCGTCCACTAGAGCGGACGTGACCAATATCCATGGGGGTCAGCCTTGCACCTCATGACAGTTGTCTGAGGTGGCTAATGTGAATGATCTCGAGATTTCATCCCTCCCAATACTCTACCAATTTTAGTTGCCTAAATTAGCTTTATTGTTATATTAGGAATCCCATAGCGTAGTCATATGATCAATCCTCATATATGTCGTACCGTAGTACGGTCCACGCTAGATATGAATCCACTTTGTTACTTGATAGCTCAAATTAGACTCACCCGAGCATGATGCAACAAATAACAAGTCCTAGACATGCTTTGGTAGTTGACCCACATACCATGCCCGTGTTGGAGAAATAATATAATAATATCACATATCGCGTGGTATATGAGGCATTCTCGATGCACAACCCAAAATACGTAATCTCATAGCATGTAGTAAGTTATGTTTCACCTCAGTGCACATTTATAACACGTACATGTAGTACGTAGTAATTGTATCAGTACAGATACAAGAAATTGGGTCGAATTACCAAACTTACAGTTGGTCATATAAGCCTTATCATATTGGGACACATAGCTCATGTTATACACATAGCTGGTTAGTCGCTTATAACATAGTCAATTCTAGCACATGGTCATGTCTAGCACAAGGTCAGGTTACTAGGTCCATTCTTCCTTAGGATCAATCATAAGCAATCGTCAAGACCAACCACTTAGAAGAAAGAAATATTCCAAATAAAATGGCTAAGCCGCATGCACAACTTAGCGCATGAGACGGTTTCCATATGGACTGTCGGCCACATGCTGTCCCAAGTCGCATATGGTTCCAAGCCGCATGTTACCCCAGGCCACATGCTCCTCCAAGCCGCATGCTCCAGACAAAAGTCCACTCTCTTAGAACAAGTGTCGAAGTAATGTGTGTGTTAGAGAAAAGTAACTTAAGTGATGGATGTGTCAGAGAGAAAAGACAAAATCATGAAAAGATGTGCCAAACAATCAGAGTCATGCATCCGAAGGAAAGTGGTCGTATACTATCTTATCGCATATGACACTCGTCCGTATATAAAAATTTTGGACTTAGCAAATTTCTCATTCGTTCAGCGAGTGAAAACACAAGGAGTTCAATGATTAGCTCCAAAACACTTGTGTGATGGTAACAAGATGGACGCATGCTGGTCAGTATATGGCAAAAGCTTAGGCCACATACCCCGCTCAGGCTGTATAGCACTCTCGGCTGCATAACTCGCTGGCTGTATGAAGACTTCGTCTTCTCCAAACCACAGGTTCGACCATGACGAAAGCTCCAAAAACTGTAATTTTATTTTGTCCATAAAATCCTTATTTTAAGTCCAAATCGAGTGAACCGAAAGCCAAAATGCTTGAAATAGAAAGCTCTATCATGTAGCAAAAACTTGCTTTCAAAAATACATATTTAATAGATAAAAAAACTCATGAAATCCATAAAAATTTTAAGTTAGAAATATAGATATACTCAATTTCACCCATCAAAACTGAAAACTCTGAGTATTAAAAGTATTTAGAATCAAATTACACACATATTAGACTAATAAAATGCAGAGAAAGAACAAGAATCAAAATTAAGAGGTTTATCCATGTAGTGCAAGGTGTACTTGCCTAAATGAAGGAAGGAGGAAAAATGAGAGAATGGGGGAGGAGAGAGAAAGAAGTTAACGTATATATGCTAGGATTGAGGTTTAGCCCATGGGTTCACCTATGACCAAACTAACCCAACAATTAAACCATGAGTCTAATTGAACCAAAGAATGGGTCTAGTCTCCATGACATGCAACCTAATTACCATACAAGCAATAAGTAATATAAGAAGAAAAACTAATATGTTCCAAATACGTATATCGGGAACGGAGAGTGATAGTTCCCTCCCATACCCAGCATCATTTAACATATATATATATGTTGATTATTAATTAATTAATTAGGTGAGAAGACGATAATCCACAAGCGACATATATAACTGACAGAGGAGATGCTGAAGAAGTACCCCAACATTTGCGCATTTGATGCTTCCTCTTTCAATGACCATCAGGACATGACGGTCTGAGAACTCCCCATGCTAGCCAAAGCTGCATCCTCAACAACTATCAAAGAATGGGGTCGACCAGTATCTGAGATCACTCATGTCAGCTTATGTACCAGTGAAAGCATGCATGGCGCTAATTACCATCTCATTAAGCTCCTCAACCTCAGCCCCTCCGTTCGTCGTGTCATGCTTTACCACCAGGTACGTACGTACGCATGCAGCTTCTAGTTTAGTTTAGTTGTTTTTATTTTTAAGAAGCACATACAACATGCATGCATGGATGTACAACTATCGTTCTAATGACACGTGCATTATGCAGAATGAATTCATATCGTCCCCAGCCGATATAGAGAGCACTGGGGCAGTTTCTGAGGCAGAACTATGGTGCGGCTTGGATTAACTATTCGGATGCTCCGGAAGAGAAAAGTATTCTAGTTTGGATATTTCAAGGTAAAAGTATATTTGCTTTTAATATCAATCATCTTTTATGCATATTATATAACTTATTATTTTACTTCTTATAGAAAAAATATTTTTATCCACCAAAGCGGGCTGAGCAGATCGAGAAGCAGTTTCCTGTCGTCGCTGCCAAGCTGATCCGTGATGCGATCGACGACCAGAAGGCTCGTGATCGCTCCAAAAAATCGATCCAAGGTTAGATCACGCTGGACCAGTGGACTGCGATGAGGGTTAGATTCGACGATCCCAAGTACAAGGAAAGATCGAAGAAGGCGGCGAGGACGAAGAAAGAAAAGTGGTGTGGTGGCTCAATTCCTATGATGGAATATTTTTGTTGTCTGATATATATTTTATTGAATATATATTGTTTTAATAATATTAGAATAAAATATTTAATTTTAATAACGAACAATATATCCTTAACAGGTACAGAGGGGTGAGGAAGCCAACATGGTGACCGTCTTCCTGGCCACCAATCAGAAGGACAAAAAGCTCATCGATGAGAGGGCCATGCAGTCATATGTAAATATTACTTTACCTTGTCTTAATTTTAATATAACTTAAAAAATATGCCAATATATATCCATGTAGTTAGTAATTAACTACCTTAGCCATTAGCATTTATGATAATTAGATAGTAAGTAGTACGCTTATCAATGCGTACTTTTCTAGGATGGGTATCTTAGGCTACGTGAGTAGACAACTGCTAGTGCACCTACCGAGGGAGTGACTGGTACTTTCTCGCATCCATCTCTAGCTCCATAGATGGACGAGCTGTGGATGACCTTCGTTGGTGGTCTTCAGAGGGGTACGTACTACGATACGAGATCCTACGGTATCCTTGTTATGACACAGTCCTCTATGGCCTCCTCTACTAGTGTGCATTTTCCACAGCCCTCACAGTAGTATGCCCAAGTCTAGGAGAGCGTTAATCGTCTGATTGCATCTTTGCGTGATGAGTTGTTGTAGAGGATTATGGAGCAGCCCCAGTCTCAACCTCAGACAGACGATGTGATGCTCATCGCACGATTCGATACGCTCGAGCGCAGCATCATGGAGATGAGGGCTCTGAGCAAGAGGATGGAGCATAGCATTACTGATCTTGCCATGTCAACAGATCGAAGCGTGATGGTGTTGCAGGAGACATAGCTGACCCTGAGTATAATGCCCCACTCCGTGTCGGCATTATGTATCAAGGTGAGTGGGCAGAACTTTGTTCTCTGATTCTTGCACGCCTTAATAATAATCTGAGTTTTTGCTTGCTTGTTTTCATAAGAGAATGATATAACCCGCCTTGCATGTTAAATGATAAAACTCACCTAGCTTGTCTTTGAAACGAATATGTCTGCATAACTAAGAGATCCTGAAACAATTGTCTAAAAGTATGTGTTTGCATGAACATATTCCATTATCGCCTATGCTCCGAGAGAACCATATTGTGTGCCTGAATGTGTTCAAATGATAAGGCGGCTTGCCCCACAATAATGAAAATATAGTCTGATGGTTCGTCTCGTCTGCATACTAGAGTTTATTTGATAGTGTACCATGCATTCCCATCGGTCGAACAATAGCTATTGGTGGAGAGCTGAACTGCATATATCATGACTGCTACAAAGATAGTAGAAAGCAACCATGAGTCACAGCTACCAATAATATCAGATAAATGAGTCATTGGTTAGTTGGATCAATCGGTGCCGATCCTGAGATACTCGGGGACCACACTTCATATAAGATAGTTCATTGTGTTGGTTTGGATAGAGGACCGCCCCTAAGATGTGCATTTGTGTCTAGATGTGCATTTGTCCTAAGAGTCTTTGAGTATAGCTCATGAGACACGTTGCACACACCCTGAAATGAAACAATCGGCTTGTCTTGCTTGCTTGCTTATATTGCATATGAAACTCTATTTTTAAAGATGTTTTCATAACAAGTAATATGACTCTGCTATTAAACTATATGAAATGAACATAAGTAAAACTAGAAAGATCACTAGTAATGTAATATTTCATAACATGATTACTTAGTATTGGTTTTAGTGAATGCTTGCTTCTGTTCAGTTGTTTATTCTCACCAGTAATTATAAAAGTGCTGACCCACCAACAGTTTACTTGCTTGCAGGTATTGGATCGTCCGAGGGCCATCCTCGAGACCCAAAATTCGTGTTGCCTCGAGTTTCTATCATATAAAGGGGCATAATGTATGGAACGATGCCTTTGCTAAGAGAACCCAAGTCCCTCGATTTCCTCGAATATTCAGTTGGCTAAATATATTGCATTGCAATAATGTCCCTCCGCTGCTTACTCGATTGATGTGATGATGGCCAAAAACATAACTTAAATGATGTTGCCTTGTGCGGGCGCAACCCCAGGCTCGCACGACATCACGTCCCGGTATCAAACGGCCATACGCGCCCCGCGGGTGCGCCAAGGCATGGTGATTCGCATTCGGTGCACCGAGGCACGGTGATTCGTGTAACGCCCGCCACCGCATGGTGCGTTACGCTGAGTCGGATTGAATGAAACAAATGCTGGTTATATTTAATTTGTTGGATTTTGGGAAGAAGTATTGATTGAGTTGTTTCATGTGCAGATGGCTAGCGGGTTCGATGGAAATCAGGTGTTCGTTCAGAGCAGTACTGAGATAGCTGGGTTGGAATGATAATGCCATCTTCCTTAGTTCGATCGGTCGGATGATTTGTAGAGCACGACCTGCTCGCACGGTCATACCAGTTGAGTAGATCGCGCTTGCATCGGACCACGGGTTCAAGGGTTTGGCTGTATCGGCAGGACAGGATGCCTAACGGGATCAAACATGGTGAGTGGGCTCTTTTCCTTCTCCTCTACTCCTTCATGCCTAATAATATGGAAAACACGTAAAGGCTTGAACACTTGGACTGAAATATTGGGAATCACTACACTGAGGCGTGCATAGAGTGTACGTCGTTGCTTGGATCGGTTTGTGGCTTGATTTGTTTGCGCGTTGGATAGTTGGAGCTAGAGTTGGTTGGATTATTGCATTTGAGGCAGTCGGTTGGATAATTGGGATTTTGCTTGGAGAGTTGGAATGATGCATTGAGGCTTCGGGAACAACGGAAATTTGGGCGAGCGAGCGTGCATCCGTGCACGAGTATCACTTGGTCGCTTTGTCTTGCAAACCGAGCAGTTGTGGTTCAAAACCGAACAACTGCATCGGCGAGGGCATTGTGCCATATTTGGGGCATTGTGCCATGGGTTTGCTTTGAGCATGGGTGTTGCACCATTGGAAATACTGTGTTGAGAAGAGGCATTGTGCCTATGGAAATAACTTGGATTTGGTGCCTTGGGCTATATGTTGGAAGAATGGTTATGGATGTGTTGGTTGGATTATTCGGTTGAACGAGTCTAGGATCGCTTGGTGGGGCGAGAATGTTCGATCCTCTCGTCATACATACTTTTTGCATGTCACGGACAACCTGTGTACACAGGGTTTGACATTTTCTCGAAACGGTATTCCGGGGCACTGGAACCGTATCGATCCGGAGGGAAATATTGATTCGTGCTAGTCACGATGCATTGCGGGACCTCCAGCGGGGCTTGCATCCTGGGCTGATAGGGCGCACCGTTAATGCTTGGAATATGTCCTTTATGGCTTGGCCAGTGACTTCATATAGACTAGTGTTGGCTTGCTTTTCTTTTGTTGGTTTGGCTTTCGTGTAGGCGCGGCCACCTTGCCTCGGCAAGAGTGTGCACTTTGGGATTGGATTATAATATTGGGTTTGAGGATGGATATTCAGGCTTGGTTGATGGTTCGTTATGTTATCGTGTTGCTTGGACTTGAGCAAGACGGTTGCATGCTAGTTTCCCTCGAGTTGCTTATATATTGCTTGTCGTTTGGTTTGAGATGAATGCTTGCATGCTTAAACTGCTTTACAGCTTTCCTTAACATGTTATCCCTATGCCATGAAATAAATCTAGGATTCAACTAGAAAGATCACCATATAACTGTTTGCATTCACTTTTTACTTAGTGTCGGCTTAGGCGAGTGGGTTACCCCGCTCACCAGTACGGTTGTGTACTGACCCACGTTTGTGGGCATTATTTCAGGTAAGCAGACGTAGTGGCGCTGCTTGGATATACGAGACATGATGTATGAACTGTAAGTACCTTTGTGGGCTAGAGAAAAGAGCAAGAGTATTTCATCGCCTTCGGGGCATCGTCTTTGTGGCATTGCCTTCGATGAGGCATTTCATTTGGACCCTATCGTGAGCTTCGCTGTATATCACTCTGATGTGTGCTTGGTACACAATACTTGACTTCCGCTGCAACTTGGTTGTTTCGATGATAACATTTGGTGTTTGAGAATATCGCCTTGTACGAGCGCAACTCCAGGCTCGTACGGCATCACGTCCCGATGAGAACGATAGTCCTGCGGAAGAGCTGCAACGTGGTGATTCACGTCCAGCGGGGACTATTGAGCTTGCGGGAGATTAGGGCATGACAAATTGGTATCAGAGCGCCTGGTTCATTTTCTCGGACTTGGTCCTTCGCTTCATCACAAACTCTAAATAGCTTCCGTGTGTCGTTTAACTCTTGACTCTACTCAGTGCCGCATCGGATGTTTCATGCAATAAGTCTATATATTGTTGGTTGTGGCTGCATGTTGTTCTTGGTTGTGTTGGTTTGGTTGGTTTTTGTAGGATCGCTTAGCCTCGTTAGGCGTTGTTGCATTCGTGCAGCAAGTTTGGTGGCGTTGTTGCATTCGTGCAGCAAGTTTGGTGGCGTTGTTGCATTTGTGCAACAAGTTGAGAGCTTTTGTTGGGTTGGCTTGGCTTGTCGTTTGGGAGTTTCTGATTTCATCATGGATCAGTTGGTTGGCATACGAGATTTGGTTATGTGGCATGCTGTGAGTAGAAGCATTGGATTTGAGAATGGATCGTTGCACGAGTTGCTCGTGTAGCAAAGTGTTGGATAGAAGTTAGAATTTTGGCTGTGGTGCGTCAGTTGAGCATGTTTGAGTTTGGCTCGAGAATATCAGGACAGTGTTGCACGAGTTGCGCGTACAACAAATGTGTGGAATAGTTGGGTATTGGATTGGACTACTCGAGATTGCTCGTGTTGCGAAAGTATTGGACGGTTTGGAATAGCTGGAAGCATTGAGAATGGAACCTTGCACAAGTTGCCTAACGAGATTTGATGGAAGTAGTTGGATAATTCAGGCATTGACTAAGTTCTGTGTCAGACTTGACTTGGGAAAGGTATGATCACACATGAGGGATGGTTCGAACGGATTCTTGGATCGGTGCAAGAAATTGTAATGCGAGTAGCGACTTGATTCGGAGTGGTATATGGGATACCACATAGTGAGCAAGGCATTGGAATATTTTGGTTGGACATCAATGGGAATTGCTTGAACGGACTCGGGTAACACGAATACAAGTCGGTTGGTGCAAATCGGTTGAGTTGGGAAGAATGAAAAAATGGAGCAAAGTGAATATTGAGTTGAGTATATCGAGAACTGACTGGGGCAAATGAAAGCATCGTTAGGCTAAAAGAGATGGACGAGATCGGAATGGACAGTTGGGATACGCTTGAGCGAAGCGATTGGTAAATTGAAGGATAGCGAGCACGGACTACGATTTTGGGCAACGCATTTGAGCTGTTGGTTGAGCAATGAAACGCGACCTTGGTTTGGAGGGACAATGGGATGGATTCATACAAACTTGAAAGATTTTGGATGTTGCTGCTCGAGAAGTCAACTCAGGTTTAGCGGAAATAAAATTTTGAGCAAATGGTGCAACGATGGTGAACGGATTTTGGCAACAACGGAAGGCAGGATTTTGGTGGACAGACTTTTAAAGATAGCTAAACGTGGGAGCAACGTCGGAGCAAATCACTATGCTGCTCGAGTAAGTTGGACATGCAATTGTGGGACGCAGCAAACGGATATGAATTTGAGCAAGTCTTTGGTTTTGGAAATCATTGCAGTGGTAGTGCGAGAAGTTGAACATGGCAGTTCGGAAAGATTTGATGGATTCAGGACAGAACGACGGATTGATGGAATACGGTTTCATCGAGCGCAGTTCTCGAACTGTGGCTTGGATAGATAGCAAGACTCTAGGTGGTTAAGCGGCCTTTGGTTGACAGATCAGCAGAGGCAGTGCATAAAATACTCGGATTCGAAAGTTTGCTCGGAAGAATGGTTAGATTTTGATTCGGATTTGAAGATGAGATATAGCATGGTTTGTAGTAACTGTCCATCGTGATGATTACAATTATCAAGCGTAGCTTCGGGACAGCTGACCCTAGCGACTTGCCCGCCTGATCAGAGATGAATATTGCAGACCCATAGAACGACCCTTGTGGCGGCGCAGTGGAGAATGCGTCGAGGGCAGATGTGAGTAGTGTGTGTTGGAGATTTGGCTTATTGACTGAGTGTTGGATTTGAGAGACCCTTGGGATAGCCTTCAGCTGAAGATGCAGCCAGAAGACCGAAGCGATGGTGGGATTGGCCTAAGTCAACTGATGAGATTCAGAGTCACAGATTTTTGAAGATGGCATCGCCTCTGACTCATCGTGCCCTGGAAGGGAATAGCATTTATATGAATGGACGACTGTGGCGGCTCGTTCAGATCAAATTCTTGCGAATACTGGAAGGGACAGATTTGCCTCAGATTTACAAGATGCATCGGAACTTAGTCTGGGAAGCGTGCTCGTTCGGAAGGCAAAGGTGATATCCCATGCTTCGAGGCAGTGGAAGCAGCGCGAAGAACTATTCCATGCGCAACCTAGGAATTGTGGCGAGTGTGTCCACGTTGAAATCGTGGCGACACTATCCCTTTGGCGTGGCGGCGAGATCTTCGTGGATCACACGAACCTCAATATAGATGTTCACCCAGCTAGGTATTGAGATTGAGGAATATGTGTTGGGCTGAGATGATCTAAAAGGAAAGTTGATATTTGGGTAAGTCGCCTAGCTGGGGTAGTATCAGTTGAGATGATCGTTCGGTGCATGAGATATATTTGGAGATGTTGCTAGTGCGGATTCAGAAATAGTTAGATAGATTGAGTTGGAACACGAACTGATTGAGTCGGTGGAAAATTATCATATTTGAGAATAGTGCTTGAGCGGATATGTTGGAATGGAAATCAGGATTGGTTCAATTGGGAGTAAAGCAAATGGATGCCTCGGACATAAAGATACCCTTGTAACTTGTCCAAATTTGCTATCGCAAAGCTCGGCTGAAATGCATGTATTTTAGGGACGCCTTAAATATGTGTACGATCCAAAACTAAGCGATACGAGAAATTCGTATTGAGCTGCAAGGAGGATGTGGGAAATTCGAGAAATTTGTACGAGCGTTCAACAGAGCGAGATGCTGAGTCAGGATAATGTGGGTTGCATAGAGCAAATTTTTTGGATTGGACAAACGATATGTGATAGGAATGAGTACCAGCACGGTTCGTGGACGAACTTGATTATAAGTGGTATATTATGTAACGTCCGCCACCGCATGGTGCGTTACGCTGAGTCGGATTGAATAAAATAAATGCTGGTTATATTTAATTTGTTGGATTTTGGGAAGAAGTATTGATTGAGTTGTTTCATGTGCAGATGGCTAGCGGGTTCGATGGAAATCAGGTGTTCGTTCAGAGCAGTACTGAGATAGCTGGGTTGGAATGATAATGCTATCTTCCTTAGTCCGATCGGTCGGATGATTTGTAGAGCACGACCTGCTCGCACGGTCATACCAGTTGAGTAGATCGCGCTTGCATCGGACCACGGGTTCAAGGGATTGGCCGTATCGGCAGGACAGGATGCCTAACGGGATCAAACATGGTGAGTGGGCTCTTTCCCTTCTCCTCTACTCCTTCATGCCTAATAATATGGAAAACACGTAAAGGCTTGAACACTTGGACTGAAACATTGGGAATCACTACACTGAGGCGTGCATAGAGTGTACGTCGTTGCTTGGATCGGTTTGTGGCTTGATTTGTTTGCGCGTTGGATAGTTGGAGCTAGAGTTGGTTGGATTATTGCATTTGAGGCAGTCGGTTGGATAATTGGGATTTTGCTTGGAGAGTTGGAATGATGCATTGAGGCTTCGGGAATAACGAGAATTTGGGCGAGCGAGCGTGCATTCGTGCACGAGTATCACTTGGTCGCTTTGTCTTACAAACCGAGCAGTTGTGGTTCAAAAATGAACAACTGCATCGGCGAGGGCATTGTGCCATATTTGGGGTATTGTGCCATATTTGGGGTATTGTGCCATGGGTTTGCTTTGAGCATGGGTGTTGCACCATTGGAAATACTGTGTTGAGAAGAGGCATTGTGCCTATGGAAATAACTTGGATTTGGTGCCTTGGCTATATGTTGGAAGAATGGTTATGGATGTGTTGGTTGGATTATTCGGTTGAACGAGTCTAGGATCGCTTGGTGGGGCGAGAATGTTCGATCCTCTCGTCATACCTACTTTTTGCATGTCACGGACAACCTGTGTACACAGGGTTTGACATTTCCTCGAAACGGCATTCCGGGGCACTGGAACCGTATCGATCCGGAGGGAAATATTGATTCGTGCTAGTCACGATGCATTGCGGGACCTCCAGCGGGGCTTGCATCCCGGCCTGATAGGGCGCACCGTTAATGCTTGGAATATGTCCTTTATGGCTTGGCCAGTGACTTCATATAGACTAGTGTTGGCTTGCTTTTCTTTTGTTGGTTTGGCTTTCGTGTAGGGGCGGCCACCTTGCCTCGGCAAGAGTGTGCACTTTGGGATTGGATTATAATGTTGGGTTTGAGGATGGATATTGAGGCTTGGTTGATGGTTCGTTATGTTATCGTGTTGCTTGGACTTGAGCAAGACGGTTGCATGCTAGTTTCCCTCGAGTTGCTTATATATTGCTTGTCGTTTGGTTTGAGATGAATGCTTGCATGCTTAAACTGCTTTACAGCTTTCCTTAACATGTCATCCCTATGCCATGAAATAAATCTAGGATTCAACTAGAAAGATCACCATATAATTGTTTGCATTCACTTTTTACTTAGTGTCGGCTTAGGCGAGTGGGTTACCCCGCTCACCAGTACGGTTGTGTACTGACCCACGTTTGTGGGCATTATTTCAGGTACGCAGACGTAGTGGCGCTGCTTGGATATACGAGACATGATGTATGAACTGTAAGTACCTTTGTGGGCTAGAGAAAAGAGCAAGAGTATTTCATTGCCTTCGGGGCATCGTCTTTGTGGCATTGCCTTCGATGAGGTATTTCATTTGGACCCTATCGTGAACTTTGTTGCATATCACTCTGATGTGTGCTTGGTACACAATACTTGACTTCCGCTGCAACTTGGTTGTTTCGATGATAACATTTGGTGTTTGACAACATCGCCTTGTACGAGCGTAACTCCAGGCTCGTACGGCATCACGTCCCGATGAGAACGATAGTCCTGCAGGAGAGCTGCAACGTGGTGATTCACGTCCAGCGGGGACTATTGAGCTTGCGGGAGATTGGGGCGTGACAATTCGTGCCCAGTCCCGCCGCGGGGGAAATAGTAGTCTGGCAGCCCTCGGGGCCGGGGCGTGACACTGAGCGAGACACTAGCGAGGATGCAGAATTTTGGTGGCCCAGTGCAGTTCAAGGCTGACATCTGCCATGGATTCATACAATGCTCGATTGCTAGCATTGGAGCAGAAATGTCCTCCTAGGTCGCCGACGTCGATACCGACTCCATCGATTGTACTACCTCCTTCATCGACATCGGTGACGCTTTCCTAGGTGAAGTATGACTTCCTCTTATCTCGGTTGTGCAACGGAGCCTCCTCCTGATCAGTAGTAGTTCATGTTTGGACAGATTTTTAGTGTGTTTGTGTGTATTTGCCTATTCTTGGGTCTTTGATGTATTTACTTTATTCTTTTCATGACAATTTTTTGAGACATATGTGACATTTATTTTAAATTTATTTATCTAGTTCTTGGGATGTATTAATTGTAATGTAAGTTTGTAGATTTCTTTGTATGTGAGTTTAGCTTATTATTCATATTAACTGTATGTGAATTTACCTATGTTGAGTGTTCCACCGAAGGGGTCGACAAATCCAAAAAATTCAACAGATGGTTGCTCTGTATCTATTTATATAAACTGTGATTTTATAACCGCAGACAGAGTTTTGTTGGAAAATAGTTTACAAAGAGCTTGCTATTTTTTTTAATTTTTTTACAGTTTAGCGGCGTTCTGCGACTTGTAGCAACGTAATATTACATTGCTAATATGTATTAGAACGTCGCTAAATGGTACCATAGACGTTGCTAATACGTCGCTATACGTCGCTAAAAAGCTGACATGGCAAAATTTTCCACGTCACTATTGTTGTAGCAAACCGTTGTTGATAGTGTCACTAATTTGGCGACGTTTAGCTACACAATATGACGTCGCTAATTTAACAACGTCACACCGCTAAATGTCGCTAACGTCAAAATATTCTGTGACGTGAACTCGTCGCTATCATAGGTCGCTATAACGACGAATATGATATTTTTGTTGTCAACGACCATGAAATACACGACAACACAAAAAACGCCGCTAATTACGGATTTTAGCGACATTTTTTACAGATTAGCGATGTTGTTAGGCGTCGCTAATATATTTTGGTAGAAGGGGTACTGATACTAGTCAACCACGTGCACCGACTGAGAGAAAAGATCTATGGGTGTACAAGCTGTTGGGAGAGAAAAATGATGTGGTAGTGTGTACTGTACCGAATTAGGATCACAGCCGTCGAATTACTCCAGAACTCCTCCTCTACCTCCACCTGCATCATCACAACCTGATGCCTCCGGTGCTACTTCTCCTGGCACACTTAGTATACTTTTTTTTTTCTACCCGAAACCCCCTCCCACGCTTTAGCCGATGCCGGGACTCGATGCCCGGACCTACTCGGTAAATGTTTCGTAGCTTTACCACTAAGCTACACCCTAGGGGACGACACACTTAGTATACAACATGTCACAATATTGTCGTAGGACTTTCACATGTAGTTGAGAGAGGCTCGTGATGCTCCGGCTACTTCTATGGCTCCTTCTCCTGCTCCGGCTACTATCATTCCTAAGGATATCTAGTATGCCTTCACTTTATTTATAACGCACTTCATTCAGAGCCGACAGTCGCCGCCGCCGTCTCCCAGCACCCCCCCCCCGCCCCCCCCCCCCGCGCCCCCGCACGATGATATATTTTGAGTTTTTTTTGTGGGTGTGACCTTTCTACTATTGTGTGTATTTTAGATTGGATCTATGTTGGTCAATCAAACTATGTATTGTATTTTACTTGTTGGATTTTATTTTTCATTTTTTTTCATCTGTATTGGATTATACGAATTTCTGTTGTATATGATTATATGTTTGTTGATAGAATTTGGTGTAATGGATATGGTGTATATATATGTATATTTTGTGTTACAAGTTTATGTATAAAGAAAATATTTATTTTTGGAGAAAATATTTAGATTAGCGACAAACCAGCGACAGAGCGACGACGAACCAACAACGAATGACTTGAAAATTATAGTTAATGATGGAATAGTAACGGCATAGCGACGAAATAACAATAAACGATGAAAAACAGATTTTTTTTTTTGTATGTTTTCTAGTCGTGTGTTAATATATGTTTTCTTGTGGTGTGAGTGAGAATATTTAATGTCATTACCATTACAATAATGATAATGGTCTAAACTTAGGTTTGGGCTATCTATGCTTAAGAAAGCACCTAGCTGTTGCTTTTGAAACATAGCAGCTATTGACAGTTGACCTCATCTGCAAAAGCTCCTTCAAAATTAAACTAACACTCCAATTTTTTTTTTTAATATGGAGTTACTAAAAATCTTGTGGGACTATATTCTAAAACAAAATAACCAAAATAAGATAAGCATGAGTCACTTTCCCACGTACAATGTCTGTCTATTGTACGTAGGCTTGGAAAGAGACAATGGAGTTCGGAACAGGGTAGAATATTGTCCATCTCTATATTAATGGGGCCAGTTAACACATTAGGTCTCATACACGTGAGTAGAAGTTTCCTTTAAGTTGCCTTGTTCAACATAATCAACTATGGCAACTTTCCACAAAGTTGACTGGACTATCTGTAGTACTTGGTATATAATTTAATGCCCGGAGCAATTTTAAAACAAGTCAAATTGCAGACTATGCCAAGGATAATCTTGAATTGGCATATTACAGATATTATATTTATTATGTCAAATTCATGTTATAGAAAAATGGACCAAGCACATGAGATTGACAAATTTTATTCAAAATTGACCTGACAGAGGTAAGTATACTCTATCAAATGACGCAATTTTCCTATGGCATTAGTGCCGTAATAGACCACTATACGTGACAACTTCTCTCTTATTATTTAGTTCATGAGAAGAAGCTGCATAATTTAAATATGTAACTTACACCCATTCAAACCTCTGCGCGCAATCACATCAGTTAAGAGACGGCAAAACTCGAAAGACCTTCTTCCATAAGCTTTAGGAGGGAGGGAAAACAATTCTATTCAACAAAAACCATCCATACTTGCATAAACTTAGAACATGGTTTGGATATCCAGTTTTGGATAGTTTATATTTGATTAAACAAAAACAAGTGAAACACTAGCTGTAAGAACCATGACTTCAATATCCAGTTTTTGAATGTAGTGACCTCCATCTTGGAAATGATGGGTTAACAAACTGCAATAATCTAAGCCATACTACCATGACTTCCCTATAAAAGGCTGGCCATTCCATATTGTTCTTCCACACTTACATATATACTACGTAGTGCAGTTTGTTGTTGTTCTTCTTCTTCTCAACAACCACATACTACCCTCAAGTACTTGATATTAATTCTGGCAATGTCGACGAGTTGGGACAAGATTCCACAGTTGCGACGGGCAGATAGCCCAGCGGCGGTGCTCGCTATAGGGACGGCCAACCCGGACAACATTGTGTACCAAACAGACTTTCCGGAGTACTACTTCAGAGTGACGAAGAGCGAGCATCTCAGTAAGCTCAAGGAGAAATTCAAGAGAATATGTAAGATATATAGCCAAAGAATATATATATATATATATATATATATATATATATATACTTAAAAAAGAAGTAGCATCATTTAACATATATATACGTTAATTAATTAGGTGAGAAGACGATGATCCGCAAGCGACACATATATCTGACCGAGGAGATGCTGAAGAAGTACCCCAACATTTGCGCATTTGATGCTCCCTCTCTCAACGAGCGTCAGGACATGATGGTCCGAGAACTCCCCATGCTAGCCAAAGCTGCGTCCACAGCAGCTATCAAAGAATGGGGTCGACCAGTATCGGAGATCACTCATGTCATCTTCTGTACCACGACCAGTGAAAGCATGCCTGGCGCTGACTACCATCTCATTAAGCTCCTCAACCTCAGCCCCTCCGTTCGTCGTGTCATGCTCTACCACCAGGTACGTACGTACGCACGCACGCACGCACGCACGCACGCATGCAGCTTCTAGTTTAGTTTAGTTTAGTTTAGTTGTTTTTATTTTTAAGCAGCACGTACAGCTGCATGGATGCATGCATGCAACAATATAATTACTTATACGAATGTATGTATTAATTAATATATGCCTGCAGGGTTGTTTCGCTGGTGGCACGGTTCTTCGCCTTGCCAAGGACCTAGCAGAGAACAATCACGGGGCACGTGTCCTAGTCGTCTGCTCCGAAATCACTATCACAATCTTCCGTGGGCCATGCGAGACGCGTATAGACAGTCTTGTCGGCCAGGCTCTATTTGGAGACGGTGCCGCTGCCCTCATCGTTGGCTCCGACCCTGACCCTGCTCTCGAGCGCCCGCTCTACCACCTCATGCACGCATCCGAGACTATTCTCCCCGACTCCGATGGTGCCCTAGAAGGACATTTCAGGGATTCAGGGTTACATTTACACTTATCCAGGCACGTGCCGGAGTTGATCGCAAGGCACGTCGAAGAGAGCCTGGGCCAGGGATTCGGGTCCTTGGGGGTAAACGTGGACTATAATTCCATGTTCTGGGTGCCGCATCCGGGTGGTATTGCGATTCTAGACCGATTGGAAGAGAAGTTGGACTTGGACAAGGACAGATTTAGGGCCACAAGAGAAGTGCTCAAGGAATTTGGGAATATGTCCGGTGCATGTGTATTCTTTATTCTCGACGAGATGAGGAAGAAGTCGGTAGCCCAAGGAAAGACGACAACCGGAGAGGGAATGGAGTGGGGAGTGTTGATAGGCTTCGGACCGGGGCTCACGGTTGAAACAATTGTGCTGCGAAGTGTGGCAATTGGTGCTTGAGTTGAGATCTAGAGAAGGTCGTTCGATCGAGCCATGCATGCCTGCCATGCATACATGCTAGCTAGAGTTTCTATTATAATCGCTTTTATGTTTGCTAAATAAACTTGGTACTTGTTCAGAATCATTTGTTTGTATATTTTATAGTCGTGTGCTGATGTATCTTTCCTTGTGGTGTAAATGAGAATATATGTAATGTCACTAAATTTACTTTTGACCATAATCATTTGTACGTTTTCTAGTCGTATGCTAATGTATCTTTCCTTGTGGTGTGAGTGAGAATATGTAATGTCATTACCACTGCAGTAATGGTGATGGTCTCTTATATATTTTGCAGAATTTAGTCTCGAACTTAAGTTTTGGCTATCTATGCTTAAGCAAGCATCTGGCTGTAGCATTTAAAACAGAGCAGCTTTTGACAACTGTAGCCCCTTCAAAAGTGAACGAACTTTTCAATATACCAAAAATCTTGTCGGACTGTATTTTAAAACAAAATAAGCAGAATAAATCATAAACAAAATAAGCAGAATAAATCATGATAAACAATTTCACAATCAACCTTAAACGTCTCCACCTTCCATGCTTCATGTAATAACATATGTAATTAGTGATATATATTTGTTCACTACAGCAAAAATACATTTTTATGACCTAAAAAATCTTTATAAATAGCTTTTTTATAACGCTTTTTATGCTCAAGTGTTATAAATGCTTTTAAAAGAGTTAAATGTTATATACATAGCTAACATTTTTTTTTCTTAAAGCGTTATAAATGGAATTAACATATATAACACTTATTTTCCAAAGTGTAATAAATATGATGCACATATACAACACTTGTTTTTTAAAACGTTATAAATGGGATGCACAAATATAACACTTATTTTCAAAGCATTATAAAAAACAATAGGTAAGTACTTTTCAATACTGCTCGATTTTTTTTTTAAATTAATCCATCTCACATACAACAATTATATTCAAGATATCAATTTAAGAAAATATTAAAACATTCATTTCGAATTAGACATATCATTCAATCCATATATGTACAATCCAGTCAAAAAAATACATACTACCATCATCTTACATTTTTTCAAAATAGAGCCCAATACATAGTAGAGTTGGACTATTGAACTATGTCTCATCCACTCTAAAATTTTCTATATATATATATACTAGAGTTGTACTCAAAAAAGATACTTTATTAAGTGTTTGTCATGCTTCAACTTTCAGTAGTACCCTCAAAACTGTTAGCAACACCCTCTAAAACCATCAGTATAACCCTGAAAAGAAAGCATCAAACAACCATAAAATATGTAGACTGCGAGCAACACCCTCAAAACTGACATAAGATGTCAATAATATTTTTATCTCATAAAGATAATTATACCACATTATTAGGATTTGATCTCAACATAAGCAGACACAATATTTGAGCATTAATGAGCAAAGAAAAGGTAAAACGTGATGTAGACTGCTTTCAATACTTTAAATTACAAGAATGTCAAGTTACAAGAATGTCATAACGACAACTATTCTATACACATTTCTCTTGAACACAATACTTCTATGTCATCATAATGTTGATATAGCATACGGTACTTACTCTAAAATAACGAGATCATGTAATTCATTCCAGTTGTAACTTCAGAACTCTCAACAACATGGTCCACACAAACTCTTATATGCATGACACATACTAGAGAAAAACATAACGCTATGACACTACACATATATCGTGTATTTTCCTTTCTTAGTAAGTTAATTATGAACTCGCTCTCAAGCTACTACTATCTCTCAAGAAGTTGGAGTACCATTGTGCTGAAAGCCTGGGATACCTCCTGAGGTTTTTTTTTTTTTTTGAGATCAAACAATTTCATTAAGAAATAGAGGAAAAACAGTTAGACATATCTCTATGGATATGTTCTAAAATACATAAAGGAGTATCATCATACAACATAAGGCATGTTGGATGATAAAAAAGAACAGCTTGAGTAGCTAGGGAATGTGCTACTATATTAGTAGATCTAGGAAAAATGGCGAATGTGATGCCTAAGCCATTGTTCAATAAAGTTCGACCTTGTTCTATGGCATGTCGAGCTCGCCATAATACGTACAATTCCAGGTGGAGGATAGTATCTATGAGGATCTGCAGTCTCCTTCAATGACGACATTTGATAACCTTTTGCTATTGCAGACGTCCATAGCGAGGTGAATCCCCATAGCTTCTGTTTCTAACGGCGACCCTCCATTCTAGTAAAAAGATGAGGCACCCTGGAATTACCTTCATTGTCTCTGATAATTGCTGCCGCTCCCATCTTGTCATCAAGGAATGCACCATCAAAGTTGATTTTCCAATTTTGTGGTTGAGAAGGAATCCGTCTTGAAGTCTCCTTTTGGCTCGTCGTAGGTGCATGAGTTTGATTGGCGCTGAAGTCGTACATATCATATTTATCCTGGAGTCTGCGTGCGTCTTCAATTATGATCTTCCTTGTGCATATTGGTTTCTGTTTGAAGATGGCTTTCTTGCTTTCCATATCATCCACATCATGTATAAGCTAGCAGATATTGTTTTGCAGTTCGTCCTATTGAGGATGTTATTGATAAAGGTAGCTATTGTAGTGTGTGGATGGAGGTGCTTGTTGATAACTTGAATACCTTTCCAAGTTGGACCTGAAATTGGACAATAGAAAAGAAGATAGTCAAGAGATTCAAGGTTTACCTGACAGAGTGAGCAAGCCGGATCTGCAGAAGGAATTCGTCGATGAATATTAGTTCATGTTGGAAGAGAATTGGTGAGGGCTCTCCATGTGAAGGTGACCACTTGAGGGCATATATGGTTGAGTTTCTTTCATTCATTGAATCCTGAATGTGTGGCTGCATTTAGATTGTTGCTAGTGTCCTCTCATGAATGAGCCTATATGCAGATTTGGTATTAAGGAT
Source organism: Iris macrosiphon (assembly GCA_036927795.1). NCBI lineage: Eukaryota > Viridiplantae > Streptophyta > Magnoliopsida > Asparagales > Iridaceae > Iris > Iris macrosiphon. Next base: position 99,101,375 of record JAYESA010000005.1, on the reverse strand, counting down.
GCCATTCTTTGAGTTTATTTTTAAGTGCTTGGATCTCTAGAAGATTTTGGGCAAAAGATACAGCCTTCTTTTCGTACTCTTTGGTGCTGTAACTAGCAACAGAAAATTCGATAAAAGATCATGCATTAAAGACTAATTAACAATAACATCAAATATACCTGCTAACAATCATATATCTCCTCTCCAACACCAGTGGCTAGACACAATGAACCAACCACTCTGGTACTCATTTTCTCCAAGGGAAGAGTTATCATTGGCAAACCAGCCCATGATACCACTGTTCCTCTTGTATGGGCCAATGTTACCAGGATCGTGGGTTGCTTTGGTACGCGGTACGAGTACGGGTACGCGGTGCGGTGGAATTAGACTTATTCGGTACGCTATTTGGAGTCACTGTTCGTTTTTATCTGGATCGTTTTTTGTACCATATACAATTATATAGAAGTATATACCAAATATCATAAGTTCAAACCAAAGCCATCAAAATCCAAGTGAAGGAAAGCATAGACAATATTCTTGTAACTAAACAAAATATCATAAGTTCATAATCAAAGCCATCAAAATCCGGATCACTAAATTTGACGAACGGATCTCGAACGCACCCCGTTCAGGATCGTTCGTCCCAATTCGCGGGACGTAGGGGGGTTGACGAATTGGACAACTATGGTATGGACATTGCACAGGGGCCTGGCCATTTGAATCAACAAAAATAAATTGTTCAAATGAGCCCACACACAAGATGGCATGCATATATTTGCAACAGACAGGAGATTGTACAATTAAGTGTCAAGGAAAAGGTCAGCTAAAGCACCACGGCTGAAATGCTCGATTTAAAGCAGATATTGTTAGACAATTCTTTGATTTCTGTAAAACAAAATAACAGATTTAGAGTTACCGGTCTACGAAAAAGTCATGCACGAAATATTGTCCTAAGAATTTATTCGAAGTCTAAGTGCAGACATCCTCTCGAATTCTCCTAGAGGTAAAATCCTCTTGCTACCAGATTTTCCGTCATCGCACACGACTTTGAAAGAATGATCCGAACTTAGTTTTTGTCTAGAGGAGGAGAGATTGGAATAAATAAAAAGACTGAAATTGTTGTGAAGGGAAGGAAAGAGTTTTGTGGCTTGTTTCATGTTTGTCTCTATCATCCTCGTAGAAATAACTAGAGTATATATAGAAACAACTAGAGTATATAAAGACCTCAACCCACAACAAACAAACAAATTAAATGGCCACTTAATAGGAATTAATAGGCTAATAATATCACCAACAGCCAAGCAAATGAATGACCATTTAATAGGAAATAATAGGCTAATATATTTGACTGTTATGAATAAAAAATATGGCCAACGTAACTTGGTTTTTTCAAATGCAAAGCCAACAGATATGACGACTGAGGAGTGGCTGCTAATAATTCCTCCTATCCCAGAACGACATGTACACATAGATTGTCCAGGGACATTCCTCTTGGGCAGCCTATGTTCTATTAAAAAAATTTGAGTAATCCGTCTTTTAAATAGGAAAGGAAATGTATCTGAAACGATTTTAAATGGATTGTAGATGGATTTGTGGCCTCTGAGGTCATGGCAACATCTGTAAAACTAATTTGATCTTGTCTCACTTCTTGCTTAGCATCTGAGATAGATGTGTCTAACTAAAATGCTTCAGAATATTGCACCTGAAGTTAACAGTTTTTTTTTTTTTTTTTTTTACAAAATTACTAAGAAGATATGTGTCTAACAAAAAACAAGCAACAATGAAACCAAAACAATCAATTACCAAGCATTAAATATATCCGGGTCCATCTTGTAGAGCTGATTAAAGCAAGCAAAGATAAATTTGTCTATAGAAAAATCCAGGGACGAATCCAGAAATATAAACTGGAATGGACTAAACTGGGTTAGTGTGAATTAGGTGTAGGCTAACTCCTACAAAAAAAAATCAAAAATACAAAAATTATATGGAAAAAAAAAATTGTGGTGAGCCCCAGCCCACCCCACACTCCTACTGGATCCACCCCTAGATAAACCATAATCCAATCGCTTTTGTCTAGGGGTGCAATTCGGACGGGTTGGATCGGACTTGAGCTCAACTCGAGCCCGGTCGGACTTGAGCTTAACCCGAGCCCAACCAGATGAATCATAAGCCTAGTCCGAGCCCAAGTTCGACCCAACCCCAGATTCAACATGATATGTAGCCCAGACCAAGCCCGGAGGATCGGGTTGGGCTCGGGTTGGGTCGGATCCATCGGGTTTATCGAGCTTTGATATGATATCTGAAATAAATTTAAACAAGAATAATATTAAACACATATTCAAATAGCAATCAAGCCTCAATCATTACAAAACACAAACTAAAAAGAGATTTAAGATAAGGAGTTGAAGAGTTTGAGTGAAAAAATTTAGGGTGTAAACTTTTTATTTAAGAAGTATGAAACAATATTTATATATATAGATATATATATATAAATTATATGTATGTCGGGTTTCGGGTTCTTTGGGTAACCCGACACATGAACCCGAGCCAAACTCGATTTTTGACCGGGTTCAAATATTTTAATCCGAATCCGAACCAGAGTATTTTCAATCCTAACCAAACACATTAACGAATTTATCCGATCGGACTCAGGTTTAACCTGCCCGAATTGTAAACCCCCTGATTTTTCAAGATTTTTAAAACTGGATTTTTCAGAATTTTCTGGGATTTTTCGGAAATTTTGCTAATTAAAAACAAGGCATTTTTGGCATTAAATAAAATTAAATAATTTTAAAATATATTAAAATATTATAAAAATAATATTTTATGGTGCAAAATAAAAAACTGGACTTAGGATAATTTTCTGAAAATTTATTGGACCCCAAAAGCATTTTTAAAGCCCGAAAACTATTTTTAAAATTTAATTCAAATTGAACCGGGTTCAAACCGGCCTGAACCGGGCCGAACCCGGTCCAACCCAACCGACCGGTCCGACCGCTCTAGCGGGTCGGGTCGGGTCGGGTCGGGTCTGCCAGACCCGAACCCGCCGCCCAAACCCGACCCGGAGTCCATCTCCTCCCCCACGCTGCCATGCCCGATTCTTCCGCCGCCTCTCCCTCCGGCCACGTCGCCGGAGCCCCCGCCCGCACCCCACGCTCCACGACCCCACGACCCCGCCACCTGGCCGTCTCACCCGGCCACCCCCCCAGCTCTCCGCCCCTATATATTCCCTTCCTCCTCCCTCACCTTCTTCCCCCAAGCTCCCCTGAACCCTAGCTCCAGCCACCCCTGTCACGTCCCGATTTCGCCCAATCGATAATCGTCCCCCGGACGTGATGCCGTGCACGCGTAGGGCGCGCATGCACGAGGCCTAGGCATAGTGATAATCTTTAGAACATATGCAACAGAGTACGCAAATAAGATAACACACACACATTGAGGCATAGAAAAGTTTCCTTTTTATTGATAATGAACATCTGTTTACAGACTCTTGACCCAAAACGAGAAGGATGCCACTGGGGCTTACAACTTGGATACAAAATGAGATAGCCTTTCCCATACATCACATCCTTTACTAGAACTTCAAAACAATACAACATAAATACCTGCCGGCGAAGCTATCGCCTTGCCTCGGAGCCGCATATAAGGGTTGCGCCTGCTCCAAGTGCTTTGTACAAGCTTCCAAAAGTCACGGACGGAGTGCGCCGGATACTGGACTGGTTGGAGAAGGAAGAAGCTTCAGCTCCTCGCCGCGTCGCTCGGGCTCGGGGAACCTGCTGCAATGAGGGTCAGTACTATGGAAAGTACTGGTGAGGGCGAGCTAACCCAACTAACCAAATTCAAGTTTGTTCATATGAAATATGCAATATTTGTGGTCTTTCTATCTTGCCTTAGTTCAATTTACATGCAAGCATTGAATATGCGGTTTACAGAATAAACTTGCTACCGTTAGGTAACTTTTACCTTCCCGTCTGAACTGCCGCATAAAACTTACCATCATTCTTCCCTGCCACGAAGACACCATTAGTTAAGCAAGCAATGCAGAATTATATGTACATTGGGTCATGGCTTATCATTGCCACCGTGGACAATAGCTACAGTAAGCGGTGACCCTTGCAGCTCGGGTAGCTAGCCCCGCTCCAAGGCCTCCCCCGCCTTACCCGTGCTAGTTTTGCTAGCGCAGCTATCCGAGTTCCTCCCGGAACGAAACGGCCCCAGTGCCCCAGGCGCCGTTCGCAGGAACTATACCTTGTGCACAAGTTGTCCGACCGAATTAAGCATTTTACTAAGTCAATAGATAAAGCATTCAAACCACAAGAATGTATACATCTACTTCAGCATAGTGCATTTGGCATAGTCTTCCTGTCCAGTGATTGCATTTCATTATAGTTTGCATAATACATTCGTACAGTTATATAGAATAAGTTCTAGCTACAACTGAAGCATGAATATATAAATGCATAGCGGACAAGCACGCATCAAGGTGTAAACTCCCTCACCCAAAATAGGTATTTTGTGTATATTTTATATTATTATATTTATTATAGATGTTGAAGTTATTTAGAGCATTCTCTTAGTTAATTAGAAAATAATTTGTTTTAGTATATTTACTTATATAAATATTTATTTAGAATTATTTTTAGGCTATTTTAGATTATTGGGATTTTTCCATAATTTTTAGTTAATTAAAAACTAGAAACACTAATTTTCTAGGACTTTGAAGAATTTATTTTATGTTCAAACTTAATTAAAAATATCCCAAACTTTTATTTTAGGTTCTAAATAATAAAATATATTTTCTAGAATTTTTTTGGGAATTTTCTGATTATTTTTAGCATTTATTTTGAGTTAATTATGAAAAACTGAATTAAAAACTAATTTCTGAAAAAGAAAACCCAAAAAGTAATTAATTTTGCCCAGTCAGCAAACAGGGGGCCCACCTGTCAGCCTCCAGCAGTGAACAGTGCCGGGTCCGCCTGTCAGTGACTGCTGAGTGGGTGCGAGCCGAGCCGACCTCGAGCCGAGCCGAGTCAGAGTTCGACTCGGACTCAGCTGAGCCGAGCCGCAGCGAACCCAGACCGTTAGATCTGAGCGGGCAGCGTCGGATGGCTGCCACGTGGCGCTATCTGAGCCGCGGCTGCTCTCTCTCTCCTCTATATATATAATAGTTTAGATATTAATTTCTAGGATTTTTCTTCAGCTAATTTTTGGAGAATTGTCATCTAGGGTTCCTTCATCTTCCAGAAGCCATTGTGCATAGCTCCGGACTCCAAACGAGGCCTAATTTTTTTTGTTAGAACAATATTGAGGTTAGCTTTCTGATTATTAAATTGTTTTTCGAAATTATGAGTATTAAATTCTAGAAAATTCGTAGAGCACAACATGTCCAAAAATAGACGTGTTTCAATGTTTTCGCGATTTCGGGAGAACCAGGAATCAGAATCATGAACCGTTTAAAGTTTCGGAAACCTAATGTCTATATAATTGACATATGTTTTTCCCAGAATTTAATTCGAAGTATTTATATACTGTTAATTCTGTAGAACTTCTAGGTTAGAATTTAACCATCGGTGCACAATACAAAATTTGTATGTGCCATAATTTCCAAACGAATTTGAATTCGGATGAGCCATAAATTCTAGCATGTTTTTGACGCTGAAATCTATAGGAAATCATGCATGAAAGTTGAGTTTGTGTCGGTTGACTTTTCGGTCAACAGATCGCCTCGATTTGCATGCCATGAGTCTCGAGTTGATAAAATTTAGTTTCTTTGGACAAAATTTAGGAATTAACATAAAAATCAGAATAATAAGATTAAAATAGGATTTTAGAGTAATTATTCCAGAATTAAATAAATTAAAATAAATTATCTTTTGACGTGATAAATTTGTAATACATAGGATATTGGATTTGTTCTACGCGACTTCTGGAGCAGGTTATTGGTACATCGCAGCTTCCTTACCAGGCAAGATACCTTGCCAAATTGTTACAGTACTTTGTATGCTATTTGTATTTCTGTTTAGTCATTGCCTATGTAGTTTCGTTCAGTTATAGTCATTGCATGTGTAGTTAGTTCAGTCATTACTATATATATTAGATATGTTGACACACACTTGACACCTAGTATCATGAGAGGACAATCATTAGGCGTATGGGCTTTTAACCACTCTGGTAAACCGTAGTATATAGTTCGCACTATGGGCGTGTGTCGCGCTGGTCGCTACCCCAGAGGTATGTCGATTTCTGTAGAGTCGCGCTGGTCGCTACCCCAGAGGTATGTCGATTTCTGATGTCCATTGACGGGTGTGTGAGTTGTGAGGCTTAGATCGAGTAGCCTACCCTTGCCCATACGTCGAAAAGTTGTCCTTATTTGCATTCATATAGATTGTCTTGTACAGCGTACTTATTTATTTTTAAATATTATGCATGTTTACTGTACTCAAATTGGCTCGTATTTTCTGTATCTTGTTACGTCCCTCTGAGGACCTGGTCCTCTGCCAGGTGTATCTGTTCTTGAGTATTTGCAGGATCGCAGATTTGGATGATTACTTGTGATCCGAGGATGTCTTCTCTTCGAGCTGTGATTGATAGCTGGTATTCTTATATTGTGTTGTGGTATTGTACTTATATTGTATATACTTTTCCATTCGAGTTGGTAGTGGATTTGTTTCCATCCAACTATCATCCTTAGCTACTTATATTGAGATCTAGTTATATAGATGATGGTTATTTGTTTATATTGATTTTCTGTGGATGAGATCTAGAGTATACCCTGTGACTTGTGACATATGTTTTATACCACTTGTGGATTTGATATTCATATTTCAGCGTACGTGTGGATTTGGTTTCCATATATTGGAGTTGCCATATCCATGCGGCTGGCATGCTTACGTGTCCTAGTCCTACGTATTTTTGGGACTGGGGCGTGACACAAGGAGATCGTTTGAGCATTCTATGTAACAAGCAATTCAAGTATTTCTAAGTCTAACTCATCTTTCTCTTGACTCAGTTTTATTCTTATTATGATATCGTTGGAACGGGATGCATAATAAGTCAATTATTATTATTGTGAAGACTTGGCAGAAGGGTGCTAATCGAAATAAAGCCACTCACAAGTTATGGAAGTAGGGGAGAAAAGGAAGAGCTTTAAGACTCCGCACGAGCGTCGTCTACCCGATCACCTGCACGCACCAACAAATGATCAATATCCCCTGCTTCGGTCTCCGAGGTTCGATATGAAATTGCGAGATCCTAAGAACGAAAACAATAAAATCCATCGAAATCGTTCAAGAAAACGCAAGTCATAAAACCAACAAGAAAGCAACCAAGCGGCACGAAAATGGGCAAGGAAACCAACGCAACGGAAAGGCCCCTCCTGACTCTGCCGCCGAGTCCCTCCTTGAGGCACGATCCGTTGAATTTGGGACCTGATTCCGAAAAAACCAATCCATAACGAGGAAAGGATCTTGATTCAATCTGTCCCGTTCGGACGGTCTTAAGTGTTTCTTGGCCGCGCTCCCCGAATAGGGGGAACGGGGCATTACATCATAACCATCCAAAAGAAAGTTTCGTCCCGAAACTTAGGAATAGAACCTACCGCTAAGGAATAATGAGAGAAACCTTTCCCTCATATCGGATTCGATTTCCCACGTCGATTCTTCGATCGCGTGGTTCCGCCACAGAACGCGCACTAACGATACTGCCCGATTCCGTAACTGCTTTTCTTTACGTTCCAAGATCTGTACAGGTTCTTCGGCATATGACAAGTCCGCCTGCAGATCTAACTGGCCCAAGTCTACCACATGGTTCGGATCATGCACATATTTTCTTAGCTGTGACACATGAAAAATATCGTGCACATCTGATAGGGCTGGCGGCAAAGCAATTTGGTAAGCAACTGAAGTGACTCGTCTGAGAATTTCAAACGGGCCAACAAATCGTGGACTTAACTTCCCTTTTATCCTGAATCTTGTCACACCACGCATGGGCGAAACTTTTAAGAATACATGGTCCCCTTCTTGGAATTCAAGAGGACGGCGACGAATGTCGGCATAGCTCTTTTGCCGACTCTGTGCTACTTTTAACCGCTCTCGAATCAGCCAAACCTGCTTCACTGTTTGTTCGACCAGTTCCGGCCCAAGGATTTGCCGCTCCCCAACTTCATCCCAGCAGATCGGTGACCTACACTTCCGCCCATACAGTGCCTCATACGGAGCCATCTGGATGCTAGACTGATAATTGTTGTTGTAAGCAAATTCGGCTAGCGGCAGGTTGATGTCCCAACTTGACTTTGAATCGATTACGCAGAGGCGCAGCATATCTTCTAATACCTGATTCACCCGTTCTGTCTGGCCATCGGTTTGAGGATGGTAGGCTGAGCTGAATTTTAACTTGGTCCCCATTGACGACTGAAGGCTTGTCCAGAAACGTGAGATGAACCGTCCGTCCCTGTCTGATACTATTGAAACTGGCACTCCGTGCAGCCGGACTATCTCGTCAAGGTAGGTCTGGGCCAGGCGATCGGTTCCCCAAGTACTTTTAATGGCTAAAAAGTGTGCAGACTTAGTTAACCGGTCGACGATGACCCAGATTGCGTCGTTCCCCCGTTGCGTCCTTGGCAGACCAACAATAAAGTCCATGCTGATGTGCTCCCACTTCCATTCTGGGATAGCAAGATTTTGCATTTCTCCGCCCGGTCTCTGATGCTCTGCTTTCACCCTCTGACAGGTTATGCATTGCGATACGAAGAGCGCCACATCCTTCTTCATGCCGTGCCACCAGAAGATAGTACGAAGGTTCTTATACATTTTCGTGCTCCCGGGATGGATAGTATAGGCCGCGTAATATGCTTCCGTGAGGATTTCCTTTCTGAGTTCTGAATCATTGGGGACGCATAGCCTTCCTTTCACTCGCAACGTCCCATTCTCATCCACTGCAAAGTCTTTCGCCTTTCCCGCTTGGACCTGCTCTCGCATTTTTCGGAGGAATGGATCGTCTCTTTGAGTAGATATGACTCTCTCTATCAGATTAGGTACAAATTGCATTTGAGCAACCCGTACGCCATGATAACAAATTCTGAGTTCGATGCCCATTTCTTCTAAGTCCCTTCGTAACCTGCGATCGACGGACAGAGATCCCGCAAAGACCCGACTCAACGCATCCGCTACCACATTTCCCTTGCCAGAAGTGTAGTCAATCGTCAAATCATAATCTTTTATCAATTCTAGCCAGCGCCGCTGTCGAAGGTTCAGATCTGCTTGGGTGAATAAGTACTTTAAACTTTTGTGATCAGTATAGATTCGGTAAGGCACTCCATAAAGGTAGTGCCGCTACAATTTTAACCCGAACACAATTGCTGCCAGTTCCAGATCGTGTGTAGGATAATTCTTTTCATGCTTTCTCAGCTGTCTGGATGCATAGGCTATTACTCTGTCTCGTTGCATAAGTACACACCCTAAGCCCTACCCTGAAGCGTCAATGAAGATTTGGAATCCCGAAGTCTCGTCCGGTAATGCAAGTAACGGGGCAGACGTTAGGCGATGTTTTAACTCACGAAATGCAATTTTGCAGTCGGTGGACCACTCAAACACGACTCCCTTTTGTGTAAGGCGAGTCAGAAGCGAGGTGAGTTTAGAAAAATCCTTTACGAACCGTCTGTAGTAGCCCGCTAACCCGAGAAAGCTTCGAATTTTACTAACGGATGCAGGTCTCTTCCACTCGACAATGGCCTCCACCTTCTTCGGATCGACTGAAATGCCTCCCGCAGAGATGATGTGCCCGAGGAAAGATACACTCCTCAGCCAAAATTCACACTTACTCAGTTTCGCATATAACTTGTTGTCTCGAAGGGTTTGTAGCACGGTCCGCAAGTGCTCTGCATGCTCCGCCCCATTCTTCGAATACACCAAGATATCATCTATAAACACTACTACAAATCGATCGAGGTATGGCCGGAACACTTGGTCCATCAAACCCATAAAGGCAGCAGGGGCATTGGTCAAACCGAACGGCATTACTAAAAACTCATAATGGCCGTAGCGTGTGCGAAAGGCTGACTTCGGCACATCGTCCGGCTTAATTTTGAGCTGATGGTAACCCGAACGAAGATCGATTTTTGAGAACACGGTCGCAGCATGCAACTGATCAAAGAGATCATCTATCCTGGGAAGGGGGTATTTGTTTCGAACCGTTGCTTTGTTTAATTCTCGATAGTCGATGCAGAGTCGCATCGAGCCATCCTTTTTCTTAACAAATAGTACCGGTGCCCCCCACGGAGACACACTAGGTCGGATATACCCACGATCGAGCAATTCTTGTAGCTGAATTTTCAACTCTTTTAGTTCTGCCGGAGCCATTCGATATGAAGGTTTGGAAATAGGTTGGGTCCCTGGAAATGTGTCGATGGTGAATTCTGTCTCTCGATCGGGCGGCATACCGGGCAACTCGTCGGGGAACACATCAGGAAAATCCGCCACAACGGGAATGGACTCAACGTTTGCGCAATCTTGTCGAGTGTCTCGAACGGAAGCCAAGTACCCCATGCAGCCAGAGTGAATCATCCGTCGAGCAAACATTAACGATATCACCATGCAGGCATAAGACGCTTCTGACTGTGGACTGCACGAATAGCAAAATTCGGTCTCGCCAGGAAGACGGAACACGACTTTCTTCTCCGCACAATCGATAGTAGCAGAACAAGCACCTAACCAGTCTATTCCCAGAATGATGTCGTAGTCCCCTATGTCCAGAACTATCACATCAAGTGACAATTTCCTCCCTCCGATGCAAATAAAACCATCTCGACAAACTAAATCGGCAGGCAAGCTCGTGCCTGATGGAGTACTGACGCTAAGCCTTAGGCCTAACGGGGTTTGAGTGAATCTATGTTTCCTAGCGAAGTTTGATGACACAAAACTGTGGGTAGCACCTGAATCAAATAACATTCGTGCAGGCACATTATTGAATAGCAACATACCTGACACTACGGTGTTCGAGGCAAGCGCCTCGTCCCTCGTCAAGGCATAGACCCGGCCCCCAGTGTTCGGACGACGCTCTTGTTGCTGCGCAGCCCGATTCGCTTGGGGTCCCTGAACTGGATTTTGCTGATCTGTACGGCGTTGAGGGACTCGGTTGGGGCGATCAAGACAATCACGAGCATAATGGCCCAGCCGACCACAGTTAAAGCATCCCTGATTTCGACATTCGCTAGTTTGGTGCCCTGTACGGTTACATTTTGCACAACGCTGCCCTTGGTTCCCCCCTTGATTGTTGCCCTGGTTGCCGCCGTTATTTGGACGCTTGTTTGCGTTGTTTCCTCCTGTATTACCTTGGCGCTTGTGATTAGAATGTTGCACAGCACCCTCGGTAGTGGAAGGACATTGTGGCTCCAGGACAAGGGCATGGTTAAGGACTTCCCTCATCGTCTCATATTGCGGAGGAACTACGTGCGCGTGGATGGAAGGTCGTAGGCCGCCTTCAAATCGTCTGGCTCGGCTTGCTATATTGGGCAGATAAGAACTAGCAAACTTTACCAACCGGATGAATTCTGCGGCATACTGCTTCATCGTCATCGTTCCTTGTTGCAGTCGCACGAAGTCATTCTCTTTTTGACGACGAATGGGTGGGGGGATAAACTCTTCTTCGAACGCGCCACGGAAGGTGGACCAAGGGATCGTCTCGTCGTCATCACCCGCCGAGAGCGATCTGCGGTGAACATCCCACCAATCGTGCGCATTCATCCGAAGTTGGAGTTGGGCACAGGCGACTCGTTTGTCATCAGGTACTTCTAGGAGCTTAAAGTGGTCTTCCAACTCGGCCAACCAATCTAATGCCACGACCGGATCCTCCGTCCCTCGGAAGGACGTGTTGCAGACCTTTTTGAAGTCAGCAAAGTCGAAGGCAGTCACATCCTTCTTCTTTGCGTTGTTGGGCACGATGACTTCGTCTGTTGCTGGCTCCACTGGTTCCGCTATTGTTGTTGCGGATTGGTTAGAAGCCAGGGTCTGAACAATTTGCTGCAGAGCGTCCACCTGCTTCTGCTGGATCTCAAATCGTGCTTCTAGATTTTTCTCGAACTTGTCCTGTCGGGCCTCATCCCTCTTTTGTTGCGCTTCTAACATCAGCATCATTCGTTCAACCGGATCAACAGAGGGCGCAGGCCGCTGGCTCTCAGAACTAGCCGAAGTGCCTGAAGTACTTGCATCAACTTGGCCTGTTTCTTGGGTTCGAGCCATTCCTGCCAAAACAAGTAACTTATATTAGTCTCATAGAGTATTACGGACTCACTGTATGGAACGTATCTCATTTTGCACCAATTGATTCAAGAGTTAACTCGGACGGGACAGGGTCATCTAGGAAAACTTTCCGACTCGAGATCAAAGGATCTGAAGCTTTGCTCTGATACCACTATGTCACGCCCCGATTTCACCCAATCGATAATCGTCCCCCGGGCGTGATGCCGTGCACGCGTAGGGCGCGCGTGCACGAGGCCTAGGTATAGTGATAATCTTTAGAACATATGCAGCAGAGTACGCAAATAAGATAACACACACACATTGAGGCATAGAAAAGTTTCCTTTTTATTGATAATGAACATCTGTTTACAGACTCTTGACCCAAAACGAGAAGGATGCCACTGGGGCTTACAACTTGGATACAAAATGAGATAGCCGTTCCCATACATCACATCCTTTACTAGAATTTCAAAACAATACAACATAAACACCTGCCGGCGAAGCTATCGCCTTGCCTCGGAGCCGCATATAAGGCTTGCGCCTGCTCCAAGTGCTTTGTACAAGCTTCCAAAAGTCACGGACGGAGTGCGTCGGATACTGGACTGGTTGGAGAAAGAAGAAGCTTCAGCTCCTCGCCGCGTCGCTCGGGCTCGGGGAACCTGCTGCAACGAGGGTCAGTACTATGGAAAGTACTGGTGAGGGCGAGCTAACCCAACTAACCAAATCCAAGTTTGTTCATATGAAATATGCAATATTTTGTGGTCTTTCTATCTTGCCTTAGTTCAATTTACATGCAAGCATTGAATATGCGGTTTACAGAATAAACTTGCTACCGTTAGGTAACTTTTACCTTCCCGTCTGAACTGCCGCATAAAACTTACCATCATTCTTCCCTGCCACGAAGACACCATTAGTTAAGCAAGCAATGCAGAATTATATGTACATTGGGTCATGGCTTATCATTGCCACCGTGGACAATAGCTACAGTAAGCGGTGATCCTTGCAGCTCGGGTAGCTAGCCCCGCTCCAAGGCCTCCCCCGCCTTACCCGTGCTAGTTTTGCTAGCACAGCTATCCGAGTTCCTCCCGGAACGAAACGGCCCCAGTGCCCCAGGCGCCGTTCGCAGGAACTATACCTTGTGCACAAGTTGTCCGACCGAATTAAGCATTTTACTAAGTCAATAGATAAAGCATTCAAACCACAAGAATGTATACATCTACTTCAGCATAGTGCATTTGGCATAGTCTTCCTGTCCAGTGATTGCATTTCATTATAGTTTGCATAATACATTCGTACAGTTATATAGAATAAGTTCTAGCTACAACTGAAGCATGAATATATAAATGCATAGCGGACAAGCACGCATCAAGGAGATCGTTTGAGCATTCTATGTAACAAGCAATTCAAGTATTTCTAAGTCTAACTCATCTTTCTCTTGACTCAGTTTTATTCTTATTATGATATCGTTGGAACGGGATGCATAATGAGTCAATTATTATTATTGTGAAGACTTAGCAGAAGGGTGCTAATCGAAATAAAGCCACTCACAAGTTATGGAAGTAGGGGAGAAAAGGAAGAGCTTTAAGACTCCGCACGAGCGTCGTCTACCCGATCACCTGCACGCACCAACAGATGATCAATATCCCCTGCTTCGGTCTCCGAGGTTCGATATAAAATTGCGAGATCCTAAGAACGAAAACAATAAAATCCATCGAAATCGTTCAAGAAAACGTAAGTCATAAAACCAACAAGAAAGCAACCAAGCGGCACGAAAACGGGCAAGGAAACCAACGCAACGGAAAGGCCCCTCCTGACTCTGCCGCCGAGTCCCTCCTTGAGGCACGATCCATTGAATTTGGGACCTGATTCCGAAAAAACCAATCCATAACGAGGAAAGGATCTTGATTCAATCTGTCCCATTCGGACGGTCTTAAGTGTTTCTTGGCCGCGCTCCCCGAATAGGGGGAACGGGGCATTACAACCCCGATTTCGGCCACCTCCTTCCCCGAAGCTCCACCGCGACTTCCTCCTTCCTCCCAGCACCTCGCCGCACGGCTCCGGCCCTGCCCTCCTCTGCCCAGACCCCTCGCCGACTGTCCTTCCCCCGCTGCCCTCCTTCCAGCGCCGTCCCCCAGCGCCGATCCGCCGCCTCCGGCCGTCCGAGGGCCGCCCGCAGCGCCGCCCTCCTCCAGCGAGCCGCCCAGCCCTCGTCGAGCGGCCCCAGCCAGCAGCGACTCTCCGGCAAGATCCCCTGAACCCTAACCTTAGGGCGGACACGGTCAGGACACGGCCCACTTCGTGTCGACACGGACACGAAAACGCAGTTTTCGGAGCTCTGTTCAGGTACCCGTATCCCTCTGCTCGTTTACTCATTTTCGATTCCGTCTGTTGCATCGCGAACCCTGCATGACCCTCTCGGTGCCCGTGCACCCCGCTCGGGGTATCACGTCCTGTGGCGATCGTGAACCGCGATCCAAAAACAGGAAAAACAACGCCCTATTTTACCCCGGAACTGAGTACGCCCCGCCAAACGGGACGACTTGGTCGCGTGCGGTCTTCTCCGATACGTGCGCGTCGTTGATACGGACATGCAAGATTTTGCAGAAGTTGATTTGGATGTGCGTGCACACCGAAATCAATGCGTATCCGCGGACACCGTCCCGTATCCGTCTGTTCTGGAACTTGTTGTAACTTTGTGTACACACGTCGGATCGAAACGAAACTTGTGCCATCGGACTCGTAGAGATACGCTGGTCCTGTGACCCAAGTTTGGTTCGATTCTGAAAACGTTGACAAAATTACGTATCGTAGGTCCCACATGCTCCACTTGACGGGCGATTTTGTGATCGGCTCATCGGAATCTAATTCTAAAAGTTCCGTTGGGTTCGTATCATCGTTCTGGACCTGTTGACACTATGTTTGATGAATTTGGAGACCTTTGTCCCTGACACATTTTTCGGTGCGAAGCGGGCCACATATGGACCCCGCTTTGGCCCGAAATTGTCATTTTTGACCTTGTCTCCAAATTGGACTCAAGGACAGGCGTTTCTAGCTATTTAATATTTTCTAGATCTGATGGTAATGTTTGTTTCAGCATCCGGAGACGTTCCTGGAGATTTCACAGTTGGAAACCAAACACCAGGCAAGTGTACCTTGCCAACATTGCAGCTCTTGTTATAAAATTCCTTGATTTATTTATATCTTGTACATGCTTAACCTAGGGCCGTGTGACTTGCTTAGCGTCCAATTAATAGTCGGGTGCCAACCCCATACGCGGAGTGGTGTAAGGTCAATTAGAGATGGATATCGTGACATTTACATTCTCGTACTTGCATTATCAAGTACATTATACCCAGGACACCTGACACTATTCATGAGACAGAATCTTCCTGAGATATTCATGGTGATTCTGTGTAGGATACATAATCATGACATATACAGTTTATATGCTTAGAATCTATTCTGACTTATTGCATTAGTTTGATCTTGCGTGACTTGGACCTGAGACATTATGGAACTGTGACGTGAGATTACATGGGATGGGGAGAGTATTACCATATCAAGGCTGATTATAATATAAATAATGTCATCTGGAGGTATCTTAGTCTCTGATACAGAGCTTTGGCGCAAGTTCTGGCCCTTCGAGAAAATACTTCTATGAGTTTCTCCGACACTGATCCTGTAGTAGTCTCAGCCTGAGTATGACTAAAACTCTCACTTGCATATCACTTAGCTGGTTTATTTATTTGCCCTATTATTGCATTGATTGCTGCACTGTATTTATTTGGCTTAAGTTATTTTGTACCTTGCTATGTCCCCTGAGGACCTGGATCTGGATTATGTCCCCAGGTATAGCCGAAGAGATCTACCCTGAGGTGTACGAAACATGAGCACTTTTTGGAGCAGAACCAGGAACCGAGGACGAGATCATGCCCGAGGACTTCTCCTGAGTATTGGCTTTACATACTCAGTTATTTCTATTTCCAGATACTTTAATTCATGTCTATTTGCTTTGGTGTATCAGACTTATTCTCGAATTGTTCCCCGAGACACTCTTGTTGAGATATGCTAGTTTATATTTATTTGTATTTATTCTGGCTTTTGATCTGTGTTTATATTCTGTGGATGAGATTAGAATAGACTGTGACTTGTATCATTGGATCTATTTATTATTGGTACTACAACTTAAGTATGCCCTGATGGATCCATTAAATTGGGTTTGTCCATCGGTGCGTACTGCTGGCCATTGCCATGTGTCCAGTCCCTCGCTATTTTGGGACTGGAGCGTGACATGGTTTTTGTGGTGGCCCATGCAGGTCTACGACTAAATTGTTCGGTTTCAACTTAGGGACTGAACAGGCCTGCAATAAGAATATGATAAGTTTTAGGATCTCATCCACTTGCTTGAATCATTCTTGATCTCTATATCGACTTCAAAAATAATTTACTTGCATCCTGCCTTGATTCTTCTGTACGCTTCTTATAGTTTATTTTGGATGCAGGGCAATGGATTCACAAGCGTGCGACGAGACTACCGCAGGAACACCACAAGCTACCGGTGTCACCTATGATGACGAAGTGACACCAGTCGGTGGAGTTCCATCAAATCAACAGAGCCAGCAGGCAGGTAACCTACCTCTAGATTCCGGCGTGATGGCATCCCACCTCCGCCGCTGTTCGTTCCACCAATGCCCGTATTCCTACAAGGACAGCCGATTGACGGGCAACAGATATTCCAACTGATCTACGCGATGATGCAAGCCCAGCAACAAGTCCAACACGAGGCTCAGCGTCGCGAGGCTGATTACTTAAGGAATAACATAGTAACTGTACTAGAGCAGGCCAACCTACCAGCTCGACGGCCATCGATGGGCTCTATCACCGATTTCCGCCAACTGAAGTGCCACACTTTTTCTGGGAAGGAGGAGCCCACAGAAGTTCATGAATGGCTCACCAATATTCGACATCAACTAGAAGCAGCTGAGCTTCCCCGGGAACGCTGGATGACTGCCGTCAGAATGCAATTGACGGACAATGCTCATCACTAGTGGCTATCCGAGGAGACACGGCTCAGACCAGACCGAGTCACTTGGGAGGAGTTTTCCAGACTCTTCCAGGAGATGTACATTCCAGCCATCGCTCGATCAGAACTTCGGGACAAGTTCAATCGTCTCACTTAGGATACTATGACGGTGGAAGAGTACAACGCTGAGTTCATTCGTCTAAGTCGCTTTGCCCCAACATTGATCCTGACAGAAGAAGAGAAGGCCGAGAAGTTCTTCGATGGATTAAACTTCGAGCTACAGAAACTAATTAGATCCGTCGCACCAACATCATACTCGGACGTCCTTGCTGCGGCTCGACGCATGGAGAGCGTCACCAGGAGAGAAACCAGTCTGAAGCGGCCTTCCCCATCAGCAACATCCAGAGCACCACAAGAAGAAGCTGCAAAGAGACCTCACCAACAGCAGAAAGCATCTACACCACAAGTGATAGTCCTTTCTACTTGTCACTACTGTGGCAAAGCAGGCCATCTCGCCAAGGAATGCCGACGCAGATTAGGATTGTGTTTAGCATGCGGATCCCGTCAGCATTCGGTAAGGGATTGCACTCAACGTGGAGAAGGAGCACCAAGGGCGAACCAGCAAGCTCCACCAGCGCCTCAAGCAGCACCCTTCCAGCAAGCCCAGCAACAGCAGAGGGCACTACCACCAGGACGCGGACAAGCTTACGCGATGACTTTGGAGGACGCGCAGACTCTTGGAGTAGCTAATAAGCGTAAGTGATTCGTAGATACCATTTCTAGTATTAGCTCGTGCCTATTTGGTTCGTGACCTCAGCCCCAACCTAGTAATTTGAAACTTGTTAATAATAACCTGATTTTTCTAAAATTGGTAGTTCTCTTGCTTTAACTAGATTTCTTTACTCTGGAAAGTGCATAAATTTCATTCTTAGGAAAACAACATTTTCCCTAAGTGTCTTGTGATGTGTTTCGAACAAATGCTTGCAACCGTATCATCTCTGTTGACCGGTTATTCTTTGATTGCGAGAACGTAATCCTCTTAAGGGGGGTAGATTGTAAACCCCCTGATTTTTCAAGATTTTTTAAACTAGATTTTTCAGAATTTTCTAGAATTTTTCGGGATTTTTTGCTAATTAAAAATAAGGTATTTTTGGCATTAAATAAAACTAAATATTTTTAAAATATATTAAAATATTATAAAAATAATATTTTATGGTGTAAAATGAAAAACTGGACTTAGGATAATTTTCTGAGAATTTATTGGACCCAGAAAATATTTTTAAAGTCCGAAAACTATTTTTAAAATTTAATTCAAATTGAACCGGATTGAACCGGGTTCAAACCGGCCTGAACCGGGCCGAACACGTTCCAACCCAACCGACCGGTCCAACCCAACCGACCGGTCCGACCGCTCTAGCGGGTCGGGTCGGGTCTGCCAGACCCGAACCCGCCGCCCAAACCCGACCCGGAGTCCATCTCCTCCCCCACGCTGCCATGCCTGATTCTTCCGCCGCCTCTCCCTCCGGCCACGTCGCCGGAGCCCCCGCCTGCGCCCCACGCTCCACGACCCCACGACCTCGCAACCTGGTGGCCTCACCCGGCCACCCCCCAGCTCTCCGCCCCTATATATTCCCTTCCTCCTCCCTCACCTTCTTCCCCCAAGCTCCCCTGAACCCTAGCTCCGGCCACCCCGATTCCGGCCACCTCCTTCCCCCAAGTTCCACCGCGACTTCCTCCTTCCTCCCAGCACCTCGCCGTACGGCTCCGGCCCTGCCCTCCTCTGCCCAGACCCCTCGTCGACTGTCCTTCCCCCGCTGCCCTCCTTCCAGCGTCGTCCCCCAGCGCCGATCCGCCGCCTCCGGCCGTCCGAGGGCCGCCCGCAGCGCTGCCCTCCTCCAGCGAGCCGCCCAGCCCTCGTCGAGCCGCCCCGGCCAGCAGCGACTCTCCGACAAGATCCCCTAAACCCTAACCTTAGGGCGGACACGGTCAGGACACGGCCCACTTCGTGTCGACACGGACACGAAAATGCAGTTTTTGGAGCTCTGTTCAGGTACCCGTATCCCTCTGCTCGTTTATCCGTTTCCGATTCTGTCTGTTGCATCGCGAACCCTGTGTGACCCTCTCGGTGCCCGTGCAACCCGCTCGGGGCATCACGTCCTGTGGCGATCGTGAACCGCGATCCAAAAACAGGAAAAACAATATCCTGTTTTACCCCGGAACTGAGTACGCCCCGCCAAACGGGACGACTTGGTCTCGTGCGGTCTTCACTGATACGTGTGCGTCGTTGATACGGACGTGCGAGATTTTACAGAAGTTGATTTGGATGTGCGTGCACACCGAAATCAACGCGTATCCGCGGACACCGTCCCGTATCCGTCTATTCTGGAACTCATTGTAACTTTGTGTACACACGTCGGATCAAAACGAAACTTGCGCCATCGGACTCGTAGCGATACGCTGGTCCTGTGACCCAAGTTTGGTTTGATTCAGAGAACGTTGACAAAATCGCGTATCGTGGGCCCCACAGGCTCTACTTGACGGGCGATTTTGTGATCGGCTCATCGGAATCCAATTCTGAAAGTTCCGTTGGGTTCGTATCATCGTTCTGGACCTGTTGACACTAAGTTTGACGAATTTGGAGACCTTTGTCCCTGACACATTTTTCGGTGCGAAGCGGGCCACTCGTGGACCCCGCTTTGGCCCGAAATTATCATTTTTGCCCTTGTCTCCAAATTAGACTCAAGGACAGGCGTTTATAGCTATTTGATATTTTCTGGATCTGATGGTAATGTTTGTTTCAGCATCCGGAGACGTTCCTGGAGATTTTACAGTTGGAAACCAAACACCAAGCAAGTGTACCTTGTCAATATTGCAGCTCTTGTTATAAAATTCCTTGATTTATTTATATCTTGTACATGCTTAACCTAGGGCCGTGTGACTTGCTTAGCATCCGATTAATAGTCGGGTGCCAACCCCATACGCGGAGTGGTGTAAGGTCAATTAGAGATGGATATCGTGACATTTACATTCTCGTACTTGCATTATCAAGTACATTATACCCAGGACACCTGACACTATTCATGAGACGGAATCTTCCTGAGATATTCATGGTGATTCTGTGTAGGATACATAATCATGACATATACAGTTTACATGCTTAGAATCTATTCTGACTTATTGCATTAGTTTGATCTTGCGTGACTTGGACCTGAGATATTATGGAACTGTGACGTGAGATAACATGGGGTGGGGAGAGTATTACCATATCAAGGCTGATTATAATATAAATAATGTCATCTGGAGGTGTCTTAGTCTCTGATACAGAGCTTTGGCGCAAGTTCTGGCCCTTCGAGAAAATACTGCTATGGGTTTCTCCGACACTGATCCTGTAGTAGTCTCAGCCTGAGTATGACTAAAACTCTCACTTGCATATCACTTAGCTGGTTTATTTATTTGCCCTATTGTTGCATTGATTGCTGCACTGTATTTATTTGGCTTGAGTTATTTTGTACCTTGCTATGTCCCCTAAGGACCTGGATCTGGATTATGTCCCCAGGTATAGCCGAAGAGATCTACCCTGAGGTGTACGAAACAGGAGCACTTCTCGGAGCAGAACCAGGAACCGAGGACGAGATCGTGCCCGAGGACTTCTCCTGAGTATTGGCTTTACATACTCAGTTATTTTTATTTCCAGATACTTTAATTCATGTCTATTTGCTTTGGTGTATCAGACTTATTCTCGGATTGTTTCCCGAGACACTCTTGTTGAGATATGCTAGTTTATATTTATTTGCATTTATTCTGGCTTTTGATCTGTGTTTATATTCTGTGGATGAGATTAGAATAGACTGTGACTTGTATCATTGGATCTATTTATTATTGGTACTACAGCTTAAGTATGCCCTGATGGATCCATTAAATTCGGTTTGTCCATCGGTGCATACTGCTGGCCATTGCCATGTGTCCAGTCCCTCGCTATTTTGGGACTGGGGCGTGACACGAATTCACTACCAAAATAAGTCAAATTAGCGACGCTTAAAAACGTCGCTAAATGGGTAAAAAATGTCGCTAATGAAAATTAGCGATGTAATTAACGACGTTTAATGTTAGTCACTTTTCATCAAGTCGCTGACAACAAAAACGTCGCTAAACGTCGCAATGGTGACATATTTTAGCGACGTTAACACGTCACAGTTTTAGCGACGTTTAGCGATGGTGTTGTCGTAATTTTAGTGACGCATAATGTGTCGGTAAGAGTCAGTACTATTTTCTGAAATCAGCGACGTTTGGCGACGTTTTATGGATCGCTGTAAGTCGCTAAATATGTTGGCAATAGTCGGTAATATTTTTTTGAAATTAGCAACGTTTAGCGACTATCAGCGACGTTTAGCGATGTGTACAGTGTCGTTGAACGTCGCTAAACTGGTTAAATTCAGCGACTATCAGCGATGTTTTCTTGCGTCCCTAAATGTCGCTAATAGTCGCTAAATTTTCAGTGGAAAAATAAAAAAATAGAATATAAAATAATTTCCAAACCAATCTTCCTGCAGTATATAAATAGATCCGGAGCAACCCTCCATTGAATTTTTTGGGTTCGCCGACCCCTTCGGTGGAACACTCAACACCGATAAATTCACATACATTTAATATGAATAATAACGTAAAATTTGAATAAAATAAAATATTGAAATTACAAACCGAGTCTGGAAAAAATCTCGTCATAAAGAATGCAATAAATGTCCACACAACAAAGTGCAAGAAATAAAGTCTGAAAGCCTAAAAAATGTATAATATTCATAAATGATCCAATATCATGGGTCAAAACACAAACAACCAGTAAACTGTCATAACTAGGACTACTGTGGATCTGTAGGAGGATGACCACCGGCGCACATCAGGGATAAGAACAAATTATACTGCTCCCGTGAAATTGACACTGATGTCGACGAAGAAGGCAGTGACGTCGGTGGAGTCGAATACAGACACTTAATTTTGGTACCGTCCATGTACTGAGAGAACATCTTGGCGAACTACAGGAACTGTTGTCACGTTCCGATCTCCCGCAGGAAGCGGCCGCCCCCGTTGGGGGCGATTCACCGCGCCTGCGCTCCCGCGAGACGATCATTTCAATCGGAATATGATATCGTACGAGCCTGGGGTTGCGCCCACACAAAGCAACATCGTTAAAGTTATGTCTATCATCGAATCGATCGGGTACGCAGTGGAGGGACAATATTGCAAACAATAATCAATCTGAGTATACGGGGCAAAGATCAAGGCACGAGATTCTATAAATATAATGGCATCGTTCCATACATTATGTCCCTCTATACAAAAGCAGCTCAAAACAAACGGTACGGCTCAAGGCATCAAAACCAGATTTTTAGTGTAAACCCCCTGATTTTTCAAGAAATTTTAATTTAGAATTTTTCACAAATTTCTGTAAATTTCTGGAATTTTTCTGTAATTAAACTAAGGTGTTTTAATTATTAAATATTTTTTAAATAATGTTAAATAATATTAAAATATTATGAAAATAATATTTTATGGTATAAAATAAAAATCTAGATATAGGATAATTTTCCGAGAATTTATTGGACCCCGGAAGCATTTTAAAAGCCCTAAAAACCAAGTTATTAATTAAACCAAAATGAACCGGGTTTATTTTAAATAAACCAAACCAAACCGAACCAACTGCTGAACCGGACCGGGTTCATTTGAACCAACTCGAGCCCTAGCGGGTCGGATCCGGGTCTAACCCGCGACCCGAAACCCGCTAGACCCGACCCGCTTCCAATTCTTATTGGATCGGGCCGGATCCGCCTGACCCGACCCTACCCGTCGAACCCGAAACCCGCCAACCCCTCTTCTCCCCCGACCCGACCGCTTCAGCTTCCCCCGCCACCGGCCGTTACACCGCCGCCTCGCCTCCCCAACCGCTCTGGCTACCCGCAACGGCCGCCGCCGGCTGCCTCGCTCCCCCAGCCTCTCCGCCTCCCGCACCGGCTGACCCTCCGCCCACTTCAACTTCTTCCTCCGCCTCCAGTAAGCTGCCATCCCCGCCCGAGACCAGCCCACAGCGCCACCCTCGACTCCCTCCACCGCCCTCCAGCACCCCTAATCACTAGCGCCGCCTCCGTCCTTCTCCTCGCCTCTTCCCAGAACCCGAGCTCCGACGAGCTTCCCCCGACTCCCTCCCGTCGTCCCTGTCGACCAGAACCCAGCACCGCCCTCCTCCAAATCCGTCGCCCGACTCCAGAACCTCCTCCCCGTCGTCCTCCTCTCTCCTCCGGCCGCCTGAGCAACAGCCCCTCCGCCTCGAGCCTCCCACAGTAGCCCGGACACAGCCTCCCTAGCCGGCTCCAGCCTCGTCCACCGGAGCCGACGCCTCCCCGTGCACCGTCGCCTCCGGCCAGTGCCACCTCCACTGCCCCCGGCCTCCCTCCGGCCCGCCTTCGGTCACCGCAGCTCCGATGAAGCCCAAACCCTAACCCTAACCTAGACGGACACAGGACTCGGACACGACTCGGACACGTAAAATTCAGATTTCTCGGAGCCCTGTTCAGGTAACCTATTCTCTCTCCTCGCTGCCCCGTTTTCGATTCCGTCAGTTGTGTCGCATAGACTGCATGACCCTCTCGATGCCCGTGCAACCCGCTCGGTGTATCGCGTCCTGTGGTGATCGCGAACTGCGATCCAAAAACAGGAAAATCAATGCCCTATTTTACCTCGGAACTGAGTACGCCCTGCTAAACGGGATGACTTGGTCACGTGCGATCTTCACCGATACGTGCGCATCATCGATACGAATGTGCAGGATTTCGCAGAAGTTGATTTGGATGTGCGTACACACCAAAATCAACGCGTATCCGCCGACAACGTCCCGTATCCGTCCTTTCTGAATCTCGCTGTAACTTGGTGTACACACGTCGGATCGAGACAAAACTTGTACCATCAGACTCGTAGCAATACGCTGGTCCTGTGACCCAAGTTTGGTTCGATTCTGAGAACGTTGACAAAATCGCGTATTGTGGGCCCCATAGGCTCCACTTGACGGACGATTTTGTGATCGGCTCATCGGAATCCAATTCTGGAAGTTCCGTTGGGTTCGTATCATCGTTCCTGACTTGTTGATACTAAGTTTGATAGATTTGGAGACATTTGGTTATGACACATTTTTCGGTGCAAAGCGGCCCATATGTGGACCCCGCATTGACCTAAAACTGTCATTTTTGCCCTTGTGTCCAAATTGGACTCAAGGACAGGCGTTTCTAGCTGATTGATATTTTTTGGATCTGATGGTGATGTCTATTTCAGCAACCGGAGTACTGCCTGCAAATCCTGCTGCTGCCAGAGCTACAATTGGAACCGGAACTCCAGGCAAGTGTACCTTGCCAAATCCTGCAGTTTTTGCTACTTATTTCCTTGACATATATACTTGTTGTACATGCTTAAACCTAGGACCGTGTAACTTACTTAGCGTCCGATTAATAGTCGGGTGCCAACACTGTACACAGACTTCTGTAAACGTCACCTAGAGATGGATATCGACACCCTTTATATTCTCGTACTTGCATTATCAAGTACGTTATACCCAGGACACCTGACACGAATCATGAGACAGAATCTTCCTGAAATATTCAAGGTGATTCTGTGTAGGTTACAGGATTTATGACATAGACATGATATTCTTAGACATTATATTCATAGACATAGTATGACTCACTGCATTAGATATGATCTTACGAGACATGGACATGAGGCATCTTGGACATGAGACGTATGATTACATTGGGTGGGGAGAGACACATATGCTACAGGTTGATTATATATATATAGGCCACAATATAGTAAAATACATAGCATAGTATAACTGCTACCGGCTTTCCGACACAGAGCTTGTAGCGGTATCAGCCTAAGTTCTAGTGATGCTCTCAACTTGCATTTCATATAGATGGTTATATAGTTTACCCTATTGTTTTATTTATTACTGCACTACATTTATTTTGGCTTATATTATCTGTACCTTGCTATGTCCCCTGAGGACCTAGATCCGGATTATGTCCCCAGGATTAGCAGACGAGGTCTATCCAGAGGTATACGGAACATGAGCACTTCTCGGAACAGTACCAGTACCTGAGGACGAGGTGATCGCTGAGGACTTCTCCTGAACATCTGCTTCTCTATGCTCAATTTTTATGGCAATATAACTCTTTTATTACTTGTTTAAATGAACATTTGTAACAGACTTAATATCGAGTTGTTCCTCAATTTTATTTACTTGTGACTGGATGTTGTTTAATACTTTTTGTTGATATTGCTGTGTTTATTCTGTGTATGAGATTAGTAAACCCTGATAGTTGTAATACAGCTTAAGTATGCCCCGATGGATCCATTAAATTGAGTTTGTCCATCGGAGCATGCTGCTGGCCATTGCCACGTGTCCAGTTCCTTGATATTTTGGGACTGGGGCGTGACATTTGGGTCCTAGGGATGAGGCATGGCTATCGCTTCCTTGGACGATCCAGCACCTGCGAACAAGCAAACTGTTGGTGGGTCAGCACTTTGGAGAAAGTACTGGTGAGTATAAAATCAACAAACAGAAGCAACATTCACTAAAACTAACACTAAGTAATTATGTTATAAAAGATTACATACTAGTGATCTTTCTAGTTTTACCTAGGTTCGTTACATGCAGTACATGAACGGAGTCATATTACTTCTTTTCGAAAAATCTTTGAAATCAGAAATTATTTAAATACAACCAACCTAGCATGCTCGACTTAGACGAGTCAAATTAGGCTCCTGCCATGACTGTCACTGACAAATTTGCAATCCCATGAATTATTTTGTTCGCACAACTTTTGTGACACAATTACGAGAAAACGATGATTAATTAACCCTTTTGTTGTGACGTACAATTTTAACACGCCACCCCAACCCATTACTTCCAACCAAATCCATACTATGAGCCTAACTGGTCCTATTATACACATGACACTCGAGTTGCGTTATCCGAACCCCATGTATGCTCCCAATATAATATTATGTAGAAAATAGACTTTATGGATTTATTTAATTAATTTAATATATATTCATATTTAGTAAATACTTTTTTAATTGATATAAATTTGGTTGTAAATTATTTGTTGGAGGAAATATAAATTTCTATAATTTTTTCCAAGAACCTAACTATTTTTAGGAATTTTCTACATATAACTATTGAATATAATAAAACAAAAGAAAAGAAATAAAATAAAACCTAAATTCTAAACCCAAACCAATTAACCTGAAACCTAAACCCAAAACCTAAAACTACCCTGCACAGGAGACCCCTTCCCCTATATATATATATATATATGTATGTGTGTGTGTGTGAACATGCTAAACCCTAACCCTAAACCACACCACCTCCACCATCACCCATGCCGCACCACCGTCGCAGCGCTGCCTGCACCTCCGCCTCGCTGAAGCAGCACCGGAGCGCCGCCGCAGCAGCCGCGTGGCCGACCGCATGCGCACAGCAGCAGCAGCCTTGCAGCCCCCCTTCGCATGGAGGTTTCGCCCTCCTCGCTGGTCCGTTTTGCGTTCCATCTTCGCCGGTACGTTCACAACCTAACCCTCTAGTATTTCTTTCAAGTGAAATAAATTTAGGCACCTGGGTTTGATCGAAAAATCGACCGAAAGTTGGCCAAAAAACTGTTTAGAAAAAGTTCAAAAATTCAGTCCAAGTACCCATGTTCATGTAGAATTTTCTACCAACTCGTTAATTATTTTTAAAATATAATTGAAAGAACTTTTCATAATATAACCAAGATTTTTACTGTTCTTTTAGTTTTTATTAGTTTGCTTTAATGGTTAATTTATTCTAGTTCCAAAACGACAAAAAACTTATTTTTAAAAATACCAAAAATCTCCAATACGGTGTGCGTCCCGTCAAACGAGGCTACATCGTCGCATGCAAATTAGATTTCACAAAACTTGATTTCGACGTATGTGCACGCCAGAATCAACGTGTATCCGCCAAAAAATACCGTATCAGCCTATTCCGATACCTCATCATAACTTCGTGTGTACTAGTCGATTCGTAACAAAACGTATGTCATTGGATTCGCAGCATTATGCTAGTCCTGTGACCCAAGTTTGGTTCGAATCTGAAAACATTGACAAAATACCCTTTCGTGGGTCCTATGGTTCTACATAACGGGCGATTTCGTGACCGGCTCATCGAAATCCAATTTTGGATATTCTGTTGAGTTTGTATCATCGTTCTGGACTCATAGACACTAAGTTTGACAAATTTAGAGAGCTTTGTCTCTGGCACATTTTCAGTGCGAAGTGGACCACAAGTGGACCCCACTTTGACCCAAAACTGTCAATTTTGTTCATGTGTCCAAATTTGAATTATGGATAGTCAATCCTAGCTATTTCAAGTATTCTGAGAACATTGGTGATGTTTATTTCATCATCCAGAGGTGTACGTGCATGTTCCACTTTTTTAAGAGCAGTTGACGGAGTTCAGAACCTAGGCAAGTGTACCTTGCCAAACCTGCAGAGATCCTGTTATATTATTTGCTTGTGTTCTTTCTATATATATACTTTTGTGATGTACCTGTTCAACCTAGGACCGTGAGACGTTGCTTAGTGACCGAACAAGATTCGGGTGTCGACGTCGTACGCGGAGTCGTGTAACATCACTTAGAGAGTTGATTCCACGATCCTATTTTTGCATGTTTGTTTTACCAAGTATGCTATACCATAGGATACTTGACACTATTTTATGTGACAGAATCTTTTTTGAGTTATTCATGGTGATTCTGTATAGGCTTACATGATTCATGATTTAAGACTTGTATATTATATGGATATTATTATGACTCATTGTACTAGCTAGATGTCATATGATCTTGCGTGTTATGGACATGAGACATCGTGGACATGAGACATGAGATTACATTGGGTAGGAAGAGACACACATACTACAGGCTAATTATTTATACATATACTACTAGAGGTGCCTTAGACTCTGTCTCAGATCTTTGGCACATATACTGGAGTCGTGATACTACTTGCTGCTATGGGCTCCTCGACACAGAGACTGTAGTGGTCTCAGCCTAAGTACTAGTGATGCTTTCATTTGTATTTTACTTAGCTGGTTACATAGCTTGCCATGAGGATCTGTTTATATTTACATACTTTATTTCATTTGGCTTGAGTGTTTATTGTACCTTACTATGTCCCCTGAGGACCTGGATCTAGATTATGTCCCCAGGTGTAGACGAGGAGAGCTATCCCGAGGTTTATGGGATAGATGATACTATTGGAGACGTACAGGTTGTAGAGGACGATGTTGTACTGGAGGACTTCTCTTGAGCACACAGTATTCTTACCATTCATTTATTATGCTTAGTGTTCTTAGATATTTGATCTTATATTGACTTCTGGATATTGTACTTAGAGTTATTTTTATTTTTATTTTGATGACAGGTTATTTTCCCTGACATTATTTATATTGCTTTGGTTGGACAGATATTTTATATTATTGTGTCTGGACTTGTCTCTTTATGATTTTGTTGATGAAATTAGATATATAAACTGTGACATATATTATAGACCATTGTATTTATTTTACAGCTTAAGTACACTCTAAAGGGTCCATAAATTAGATTTGCCTATTGGAGTTGTGCTGTTGGCCATTGTAGAAGCATGAAAATACGCTGGGGAATTATACGCGTATAACCCCCAACATGCATGAAGTCCGCGTAAAACAGAGCTTCAACACTATGTGGTATAAAAATATGACTTCAGAGCTATACGCGTAAAACAGAGCTTCAACGCTGTGTGGCATAAAATATGGCTTCAGAACAGTCCGCGTAAAGCAGCACTCAAAGGCCGTTTTGGCGTAAAAAGGTTGCTACACCTCCCTCCGGCGTAAAATATGTCTGCTTTTATTGCAGTGTGAAGTTGTACGAGGAACTCTTCGTATTCCTCGAATGAACCTGTCAGACAAAACAGTGAACCTGACTCCTGACAAAGAGTACTACACGACGATCGAGAGGACGACTGTAATGATGATTCTACACAGAGGCCCAGGTTGTCGGTTAGTGACATATCTTTGATACAAGTCATTTTTATGCATTCAAAGAACACGCTGCCTATTCTACATGGGCAAAAGTGAGTCTTTACGCTCAACATGAGACAAAATCAGATGCCACGTCAAAAGCTGTCTCTCGTACAGAACTCGAGGCATATCTCTGTAGTTAATGCACGAGATGGAGGCAGATCTCTGCATTTAATGCACAAAATTTTGTTCTATTTTTAATGACCGGGAGAGCTAAAACTAGGGCTAATATGCTCACACCACCATCCCTGCATGTTACGCCAACCAGGCTATTTTTAACCATAGGAGCATGCCGTATGCTATCTCCTCGAAATACGCCAACCAGGCTATTTTCAACTATAGGAGCACGCCGTATGCTATCTCCTCGAAATACGCCAACTTAGGCTATATTTGCAAAGGTACATGATAAGGCTATTTAGCCCAGAATACGCTCAAGACCTCAGTCAGGATGGATAATTGGCTAGTTTTATGCTGGTTATCTATTATTCATACAACATCGAGTTTTACACAGAATTTGGCTTTTACGCCAACAAGACAGCTATTTGGCTTTTATGCCAACAATACAGCTATTTGGCTTTTACGCCAACAAGACAACTATTTGGCTTTTACGCCAACAAGACAGCTATTTGGCGTTTACGCTAACAAGACAGTTATTTGGCTTTTATGCCAACCATCTCTACGCGGGTGACAGTTACCTACGTGGCTTGCATGCCGTGATCTTCGAGAGGCAGGTATACGCATTACCTCATAATGGGACACGTGTCATACACAGATTCAGAGGATCATTCGAATGTGGGTAGCAGTTATTATAACCGCCGTATAAAAGGTGCAACTCTCTCCACAGTTTGGCTTCTACGCCGACTGGACAGCTACTGTGACTGATCTCTATAAATAGAGACCTCGGGTCACAGGAGAGGAGAGGTCAAAAAAAAAGGATCGGAAAAAAGGAGGAGCAAAGAGCACAGACATAGAGTGTCGATTGACAACTTTGGCAACGAGAATTCAATCCCTCTTGCAACCTTTGAAGCTTCTTTTTTTTTTCTACAGTACTTCTTCGTCATCGTGTGGTCTAAGGGACAAAGTGATTGACCACAGATCAGACTCCTATAGCAATTTTTCTCCAGAATTATTTTTTGTACTTAATATCCTCGTATAGGATTAATTGTACTTCTTTTTTTCTTGTTTGTAAACAAAGAAAGGGTTTCGTATAAACCTACTATCAATTTCTTTTATTTATCATCAAATACAAGATGGCAACTCTGCTGGGAACTACTTTCTCATATGACGAGAAAGCCATTGCTTAACACGAATGATGTATCTGTCGGATCGACGAAGAAGACTTTGGTCGTCCAATTCGACCAATCTGCTTATGAAGACATGCTTTGCGCAGGGGTAGCTCTCATTCCCTCTCTGTCAAGGACAACAGGAAGCTGCATAAAGCATGGATGCCCCAGACATCCTCTATCCTTCCTGCAGGCTCTCTTTCTCCGATCAACAGGGTTGTGACAACACAGTCTACGCGCTCTGCGCGTAAAACTTTATCTCCCGTCTGTGACGTAGCAGACAAAATTTCTGACAATGCCTCAACGCTAATTCAGAAATTTCAAACGCTCCCTGCGCGTAAAAATATATCTCCCATCTATAAGGAGGCAGATGGACCCTTGGATCACATCAAGGGAAACGAGTGGTGAATCTCCCGACCTCTGGGCTTTTACGCCACAAAGAGAAGAAGTTGCCCAGTCTTCAGATTACGCGTGACATTGGAGGCCATTTGAGGACTTCCCATATTTTACACAAACCTGTGTAAAACTCTAAATTATGCCAGGATAAGTTTGTCCGTGTAAAGAAGACCCGCTTCACGGGAAAAAATGCTCCTCAGACGGATGATGGATCGCATGCTACTCACATGGCTGAACTGCTGTATTCTTATGGCAGAGAGAGCATTATGGTTCCCAATCTCCATACCCCTATTGATGTAAAAAGGCAGAATAAACCTTCTTCTTCTTCTTCGTCTGATTTGCGTGATTTCTTGATCCAAAAATGCAAAGACGGGGGTAAAAATCAAGATTTAGTGACCCTAACTACCAAGCCTGGGGAGATCATGTGGGAAGATGAGTCAACATCTAATGTCGTCATGACATATGGGCCACATAAAGAATCTGTCTTTATTGTTCCACCTACTCACGACGATCAGCATCAGATAATCTTCGGTCGAATACGGAATAGACCGATTGTACATGAATATTCTCACAAGTCTGATGCTAGGAAAATACAAATCCACAAGTATAGTCCACATGCTTTAAAGATTATGCAAAACATGGGTTATGATTTGAAGTTGAAGCAAGCCCTCAATTATGGAAAAGGCAGACGAATACCATTGCATGGTGATCCTTACTGTCAACGAACTCATTTTGGGTTGGGGTATACCACATTCCCTGCAAACTCCAAACCTCCACAGTCAGATCTTGTAATACCAGAGGCAGGTCCTTCTAAATCAACTTCTGTGGACAAACGCCACGACATGTCTGGGGGTAGTCTCCCTCGACAAAATATGACAGCATCCAAAGCTGGGGGTAGAATTCCCTCTGTGTCCGAAGGTGGTACAACTATGACCATTTTCTCTGAGGACAGTACGACTCAGGTATCAAAAACCCGAAAGCCAAAGGGGACTTTATCCTTCAATGATGAAGACATCGTTGAAATCTTCAATAAATTGATAAAGGAAAACAAACTTTGGCTACCCAACATCAGATACCTTGAAAGGGGTGGCAAGGTCGATGACCCAGAATATTGTCTCTTTCATCGGTACATTCATCACCCTACAAAGGCGTGCTATGTACTAAAAAGGAGAATCCAGGAGTTGATCGATGCCAAAGTCATCACTTTGCATTTATAAACAAGATGACGGTCATGGCAAATTAATATCACTCCAACGTGTCAATTTGCCCCTCAAGAGGTACCGGATAATGAGTCCCTAAAATCTCCCTAGAGGAACAACCTTTAGGACTATCCTCACTCAGTAAATCACTCTCCAGTGAATTTTTTTGATATTGGTTCATGTTCATATTACCTCTGAATTATTGTCCAAACATTTTCTTTTTCCCCAGCTTTCCATGTCCAAGTGACCTCTGAGCAAACCTCCCAGGTTGTTGCTATCGATCAGTTCACGTCCATATTACCTCTGAACTACATCTCTTCACTTTCTCCGACAGGGTAAATCTATCACCACAAAAATGGTCATATTACCTCTGTCATATTTTTCTTTATCCCCACAAAGTCATATCTTACTACGTCCACATTACCTCTGAGTAAGATATTTTCAAAACTTTTCCATGTCCATATTACCTCTGAGTAAAGTTTTTCTGTTCGACTTTCTACTATCACGTTCGTATAACCCCTGGTAGTGCTAGTTATTTCATCTTATTATCTGTACTTAAGGTACGCTATAGGTAATAAGTCCACAACCTAAATGTACAAATCAACTCTTGGTTCTTCATCCCCAGCAAGTGCCTATGTGCGACATTTTCTTCTTCGCTACAAATTCTTGTAAAAAGCCACCATCCGTGTCCAAGAGTCTCGGATACGCAATGGATGATGGATCCTCAAAATTTCTCCAGTGAAGCAATCCTTAGGTCTACTCGCACACTCCCGCAGTGACTATTCACAACCAATCTCGCTAGACTCTAGCCATGTTCATATTACCTCTGAGCTATCACCCCATCAATCTCCCCAGCGGAATGATCCTTTGGTCTATCCTCATGTTCGGATAGACTAGACTCAATGAATCACTCCTCAATGAATTTTTCGGACATCGGTTCATATCCATATTACCTCTAAACTGCTGTCATAATTTTCTTCGGCTGAGTTTGTCATGTCCATATTACCTTTGAGCAAACCTTTCGGATTCAGCTATCGATATTATGTCCATATTATCTCTGATATCGGTTGTTATCTCAACTTATCACCCGTACTTAACTCTAAGTACGCCAATGGTGTTAAGTCCACAAAAAACTGCCATGTCCATATTACCTCTGGCAGGGCTTGTCTTAAACTTATTACTTATACTCTTGACACAAGAAGTAATAGGTCCAATAGAAACGAATTGTTCATGTCCATATTACCTCTGAACTATTCTTATTTTTCCAGCAAAGAAAAATTTAGTCCATGTTTATCCCCACAGAGTCATATTTTACAAGCATCTGTCAGGGCTTGTCCCAAACCCATTACTAGCACTAACATGCGCAAAAAGTAGTGGGTCCACAAAAACTGTCACGTCTATATGACCTCTGTCAGGGCTTGTCTTAAACCTATTACTTGCACTAATGTGCGCAAAAAGTAATGGATCCAAAAAAAAATCCCCCAGCAGGATGTCTTTACTACCCACAAAACCTATCACGTCCATATTACCTCTGATAGGGCTTGTTTCGAACTTATTTTTTGCACTCAATGTGCGCAACAAATAATAGTTCCACTAAAGATCTTCCAGTGGGATGTCCTCAACAAATACGGTATTGTACTACGTCCATACTACCTCTAGTACAACATTCGAAGTTCACACAATCGCAAAGAAATGGAGGGCCCTTATATGATTGAAACAACATTCTCAAATGGCGCTTACAGATGAGCCAAGCATAATAAGGATTTGATAATGACTCCTATCAACGGCAAATTCTCGAAGAAGTACTATGTTTGATCTTCTTTGCTTAATAGAGTATGATGAAGATCTTATTCTGACAATAGTAAATACCAAGGTTAGCTGAATCATATTCTATCTAGTTTATATGACCTCCGAATAGATATGTTTAACTAGTTTGAAACCTATCATATTCATATTACCTCTGATAGTGTTTTGTATCAAATATAGTTGGATTATATTCTATCGGGTTCATCTTACCTCCGAATAGATTTACATTCAGCCAAACCTTACCGAAAGTATATCATGTTCATATTACCTCTGATATCACTTTCATCTTAGCCTATCATTTAAAAGTGATGGGTCCACAAAGTCAGAAAATGTATATTTATTATCTCTGAGAAAATAAGGAACAAAAAAAAAGTACATCATTGGGGAGAAGTAGTAAAATTGTGAATCTGTTTTGCCAAAGCGACCATCCTCTCATTCCTGGAGTTTAAAATATTAGCGCGAGCCCGTTCCAGCCTTGCCTCGTCATTGCTCAAGTGAGATAGTTCAGACAGAGAATCAACAAAACTTGCGTGGATGACACCCGCATGTGCCAAGTTCTGCTGAGCTGTCTTCACTTGGACCTCAAATACGTCACAAGCTAGCGATGCTTTGAGAAACTTCTCCCTTATCTGGGCTAGTTCAGCTTCCAATTCTTGAACCCTTACTTCGTACCCCTCACATTCTGCGCAGCACTTAGCTAGCTGAGTAATACTCTCCACCAATACTGCTTGCTCTTTATCCATCTCTTGCTGTTGTTCCTAGATGGATTTGTTTAGAGATTCTATCTGCTGAGCAAGTTCCGCAGTTAGGGAGTCATACTCAGCCTGAACCAGATCGTCAATGCTGCCTCGGGATAGTTGCAAATATTCATTAATGGGTTGTTCTAAACCATTAACTATTTGCTTCCCGTACCGTGGAATCGATCACACACTCATGAATGGCTGCCTCAAACCGCTGGGCACCTCTGTGTATTCCTATACGCCATTCCCATCACGGATTAGCCTCGCCACAGTCTCCTATGTCTGACCTGATATATATATATATATATATATATATATATATATATATATATATATATATATATATATATAGTTTCATACCTCTTAAATAAAAAGTTTAAACCCAAAATTTCTTCACCCAATCTCTTCAACTCCTTATCCTAAATTTTATTTCAGTTTGTATTGTATAATAATTGAGGCTTTATTGATATTTAATTATTTGTTTAATATTACTTTTGTTTAAAATTATTTTAAATATCATATTAGAGCTCGATAAATCCGATGGATCCGACCCAACCCGAGCCCAACCTGATCCTCCTGTCATGGGCTTTGGGCTACGTATGTTGAACCCGAGGTAGGGTAGGGATTGGGCTTGGTCTTAGGCTTAGGCTTGGGCTAGACTTATGATTCATCGAGTTGGGCTCGGGTTGAGCTTAAGTCTGACCCAATCCGCCTAAGTTGTAACCCTTCTTTTAGGCCGTAAATGAGAACAACTCAGAGGTTTGTCGCATCAGACTACTCCTTAAATTTTGTAAGAAGGAGTTAATAAGGAAGATACTCTGGAGAAGACTTACTCAACTTTTCACATCTCTGACATGCTCCTATAACAACAATTTTGAGAGAATAAATTACTAAGTTTTTGGAGCTGATTTCTATCATGTTGCTCGTCGAAAAGAACAACAAACTCATGATGAGAAATCATGTCTGCATAAACCTCCATAATTTCTTTTTCTATTTTCTTGATTTTATTTATTATTTAATCAAATCCTAAACCTAACTAAACTAAAACCTAGGAAACACTAAAAAAACAAAGTACTACATTAATAAAAAATCCATATATATATAATTTATTTATTAAGCTAAGTAAGAAAATCTAACTCCTATGCAGACAAAGTAATCAATTTACTAAGTGATAACTTCCGTATGATATTCAAAACCTCTATATCATATATACTTATAAATCTATCTATTCATTCAAATCATCTAAGGCTAATCCTAAAAGAATAGAAATCCTAAATATCTATCAAGCTATAAACCTATCTATTTAACTATGTTCCTATCTTTTCATTTACCTATCTAATTGATAGTTTGGCTATCTGCCACTCTCTATTTCTGATATTCGTATTTATTCAGATACTTTTTTATGTATCAGGTATTTTGTGTTTTACTATATCTTGTATTAATATGGTATGTTGCACTTGTATTATTAGTAGCCATATCCAATGGTAGATGTTGGCATATTCTTTATAATAATTTTGATGATTTACATAAATTATATTCTTGTGCTAGTCTAACTCCTTAATGTAGAAATTTCAATTTTAATTAAAGCATCATACTATTAAGCTTCTCGAAAGTATCACGCTCAACTCATCCTTGTACTCCCGATATAAGTATCAGACTATAAATAAGTTTGCACTTGTTATAATGTATTAAGAGTCTTTAAAGTGTCTTAGAAAACTTGTAAACACAAGGAGTGGATTCATGACTATTCCTCAACTCAGTAGGAATAATTGAGTTGCTTGGATGGCGTGCTGATGTCAAAAGTTTCTTTACACGATTTCCAAAGTAGCATTCTTTGCATGGTTAAATGCATCCTTAATTACTCATACATTAGGCATAGTACTTTTTCAAAAATTTATAGTTGATAGGCATCATTAGCATGACACCGTCAGGCTTAGCGAGTTGATATGCACCATTTGAGTAGACATACTCTACCACATACAAGCCCTCCCACTTAGCTTGAAATTTGCCTTTGCTTTTATGGGTCATGATCATGGGTCTTATAACAGTTAAGACAAAATCTCTAACTTGGAAAACCCTTTCTTAAACCTTTTTGGTTTAGGATTTAGAAGTCCAGGCTTGGTATAGATTAATATGTTGTTGAGCCTAAACGCTTCTCATCTGGGTCCTTCAACTCCTGTAGGCCTATCGATAATTTGTTTACGTGGTCATTTTAGTAGACAAAGCCATACAAAAAGAGGATATCTATATTTCTAATGGTATTACTACCTCACAACCGTAATATTATTAAGTCTTACTATTGGTTGGTGTTATATTTGTCATTCAGTAGGCCTAGATACACTCGTCAAGCTTCTCGTTCCAATCTCTCTTGTTGGAAGAGACAAACTTTTTATACAATTTAATTATTTTCTTGTTGAACACTTCAGCTACTCCATTAGTTGATGGATTATATTTTGTGGAGGCTATATTATAGATGTGATAATTGTCACAAAATTAGTAGAATGTGTTGCTTGCAAATTAAGAACCATTGTCATGGATGATCCTTCTGGGGACACCAAAATGGTACATGACATGGTTCTTAAAAAAGTTGATGATATCTAGTCTTGACTTCAATGAGGGGCATAGCTTCTGCCCATTTGGAAAAGTAACAGGTTATTGGAAGTATGAACCGATATTCATCAGTTGTAGGTGACTTAACTTCTACCCTAACTTGGAGGCCACACAGGACCAAAAGTTCATCTCTGAAATTTAAAGGCTCTAGTTGTAGAGTTTTATTGATGTTGTACTTGGAGATATGGATAATTGTACATATGATGTTGTCTTTAATTTTACTGGGTTTGTTCTCGAATATCACTTGTAAAAGACATGTAATAAAATTAATAGTAGATTGTGGTGATTGTTCATGATGAAAAACGCATCTAGATAGCTGTGATGAGTTGATCAAATATTTATACATTGGAGATTATTGAGGTCGAGACAACTGACTACCGTTGTCAACGACATCGTAGGCTGGTCGTTCATAATCGGTACCTGATATCAAGGGCACGAGTTATGACATTTTTTAGTGGTGGCCCATGCAGGTCTAGCTTAATAGCACTTAGGACTTAGGGGTGCTATTGAGGAACCTGTTAGACTAGAAAAAACTTATCACGACATAGGCTGATTATGTTATTAGTTCACATTCACTCATTTATTGTCATGACCCATCCCTGAATAATCGGGCATGGACCGTGGGTACGTCCAGCCTATGCCGCGACATCAACGGTAGAACGCTGTTTAGGTCGACAATTCTATCGAGCAATAATAATGCACAAGATATAATGTCATCTCAATATCAATATGAATATGAATACTCAATCATAAAATCTATAAGGAAGAATCAATGCATGATATAATATAAGAGAATCAAAATAAGAGTCAAGATACACTTCACAAAAGTCTAAGAGCTATCAGTATCAATACAAGCCTCAAAATGTGATAATATAACTAATTTCCAAGTTAGAGATAAGTCTAGTACAATAGAAGTCTACCTACTGTGCTACAACTAAAGTATTATCTCCCTCGACTGGTACTAGTCCCTCCTGAGCCAAAGTCTCCAACTCGACTCCTACCACATCATGTGGTCCATATTGTATAGGATACCAATCCTCGATATTATCATCTGAAAAATAATTATTCATGGTTTAACTAAATTATTATAAATGGTTAGTTAATAATTAAAGGAGTTATTTAGAATTAAATAATAATCAAGAAGGTTGTAATTAATCTAGAAAGAAGTTAGTTGCAGGGTTCTAGAATAAGCTAAGTAAATATTCGACTTAGATTCTTCAATAATTTGGGCCTTTGAATCTAGATTAAAATTTTCCTAAATGGCATCCAATAATTTAGTACTCTAATCACAGGTCAACCTAGTGTAACCACCATTTAAGGACGAAGGAAAGTACACCGACTTGAACTTGTAACTTTATATTTTTGTATTGTTTATTGTTTCCATATTGGAAATGTGATCGACACGAGTATATTGTACCTTGATTGTATTGTCCATTGATTTTCATTGATTGCATTGTGGGAATAAAAAAAATACCTGTAGATGCATGAAAAATACGCTGGGAAGCTCTACGCAGCATATTGATGCAGAGCAGCGTAAACAGAGGCCTTCAGAGCCATCAAGCGTGCAACAGAGCTTTTTTCGCTAAACACAGCGTGAAATATTAAAAGCTCAAAGGACCATCCGCGTAAGTGCAGTATGTCCAGGATGCTTCGGCGTAAAACCCATCCGCTTTCAATATAGCATTAAAGTGTACAAGGAAAGCTTCGTGTTCTCCGAAGTGAACCTGTCAGATCCTGCAATGAACCTGACGTCTGGACTTCTGACAAAGGGATACTGCACGGCTACCCAGACGACGGCTATAATGATGGCACAGCACTGCAACCCAGGCTGTCATTTACCGCCATCTCCTTTGCGTAAACTGCTTTTACGTGCACAAAGGGATACACTGCCTTGTTTTACACAGGCAGACATGAGCTGTTTATGCTCCACAGTAGACAAACTGCCTGCCACGTCAAAATCTGTACCTCGTACGGGGCTCGAGGCACGTCTCTACGTTTAATTGCACAGAGCGGTGACAGTTTCTCTCGAGGCACGTCTCTGCGACAGATGCACAGAAGGGCTGCAGACCTTCAAAATACGCCTCCGCATTTAATGCATAGGATGGTGGCAAATCTCGGCATTTAATGCAAGAGATTTGATTATATCTTCAAAAGTCGTAGTTCTGGCTAAGACGTCCACATCAGCACTCTGGCACGGTACGCAACGGCTTCTGCGACCATTCGGCTTCTACGCCCACTCGGCCTCTGCGACCATTCGGCTTCTACGCTCACTCGGCCTCTACGACCATTCGGCTTCTACGCCTACTCGGCTTCTATGCCTACTTGGCTTCTACGCCTATTCGGCTTCTATGCCTACTTGGCTTCTACGCCTATTCGGCTTCTATGCCTACTTGGCTTCTACGCCATGGTGACAGACATTGGCTTCTACGCCCACCTCTTCTACACAAGGGATACCTACCTACGTGGCTTCTACGCCGTGATCTTCGTAGCGATTATACGCGTTTTGTCCCTTAGTTGGACCCGCATCACATGCTCATTCAAAGGATCATCTATACACAGGCATTGGTTATTTTAACCGTTGTGTAAAAGGGTGCTGTACTTTCCACTCCTCGGTTTCTACACCGACGGAGTGGTCACTGTCACTAAAAATCTATAAATAGAGACCTCTATCAACAGAGAAATAGGTCAAAACTTTGAAAGAAGGATCGAACAAGGTCGAGAAAAACTTCAAAATTGGAGATCAAATAGGGTCGAAAAAAATGAAGATCCAAGGTCGAACTTCCAAGAAAGATCGAACCAGAGGTCAAGAGAGAGAGAGAGAGAGAGAGAGAGAAGAAACCGGAGCTCAGGCAAAGAGTAGGGATCGATGACTTTGGCATCGTGCATCCACCCTCTTTTGCAACCTTCGAAGCTGCTTCCTGTCTTCTACGGCATTTCTTCAATATCGTGTGGTCCCAGGGCTAAAGTGATCGACTGCAGATCAGACACCTATAGCAATATTTACCCAGATTAAATAAATTATACTCCCACATCCTCGTTTAGGATCAAGTTGTACAAGTTTGTTTGTAAATAAAAGAAGGCGGGTTTCGTGCAAACCTCGTATTATATACATCTTTATTCTTTCGTTTAATACCACAAACAAGATGGCGACTCTGCTGGGGATGTCTTTCTCTTCTGATAAGGAAGTAATTGCTCAACACAATGCGGTATCTGTAGGAACCGTAAAGAAGACACTGGTCGTCCAATTCGACCAGTCTGCCTACGAAGACATGCTTCGAACCGGGGGTAGCTCTCACCCTCTCTCCGTCCAAGACAACAGAAAGCTGCGCAAGGTCTGGATGCCCAAGACCTCCTCTACCATTCCTGTGGACTCTTCGATCTCTCCGACCAATGAGGTTGTAGCATTGCTCCCTCCGTGCCCTGCACGTAAAATTCAGTCTCCCGCTACGCGCGGTACAGACAAAATTTTGGGCAAAGCCTCAGCGCTAACCCAGAAGTATCCACTGCGCTCTACGCGTAGAAACCAGTCTCCCGCTACGGGCGGTACAGACAAAACTTTTGATGATGCCTCAGCGCCAAATCGGAAGTACAAATTATGCTCCGCGCGCAAGACAACATCTGACCTCTACGGGGAACCAGATGAGCGATATGATCTCCGTAAGGGAAAGCAAGCGACAGAGTACTGAACTTCTCGGCCTTTACGCCAGCGAGGGAACAATCTGCCTACCTCCAGATTATGCGAGAAGCCGATGGCCGACTAAGGACCTCTTCAGCTTTACGCCAGTCTGAGCAAATCTCCAAATTATGCCAGGCGAAGTCCCACGGCGTAAAGCAAGCTCAGGTTGCGGAAAGACACCCTCCCCGGGGATTATCCGCCACCCAGATGGCCAACCTGTTGTACACAGGTGGCACAGAGAAAACCATGGTGCCCAACCTCCGCATGCCCACTGAGGGGAACAGAAGGAACAAGCCGTCGTCTCCTTCTTCTGCAACTTCTCCTAACCTGCCGGATTATCTGATCCAGAAACGCAAAAACAAGAGTCGTAAACAGGCTTCAGTTCCCTTGACGGTCAAGCATGGGGAGATCTTGTGGGAAGATGCATCAACATCTAATATCGTCATGACGGGTGGGCCACATGAAGATTCCATCTTTATTATTCCTCCAACTCGGGACAACCAACATCCAATAGTCTTCGGTCGCATGCAGACCAGCCCGATTGTACAGGAAGAATCTCGCGAGCCTGAGGGTGGCAAAATGCAAATCCACAGGTATAGCCCACAGGCTTTAAAAATTATACAAAGCATGTGTTATGATTTGAGGTTAAAACAAGGCCTCAACTATGGAAAAGGCAGACGAATACCGTTGTAGGATAATTCTTACTGTCAACAAGCTCATTTTGGGTTGGGGTATACTGCATCTCTTGCAAACTCACAACCTCGAGAGTCTGATCCTGCACAACCAGAAGCACGACCTTTTAATGCAACTTCTGTGGACGAATGCAACGACAAGTCTGGGGGTAGTCTCCCTCGACAAAACAGGACAACATCCAAAGCTGGGGGTAGAATCCTCTCTAAGTCTGAAGATGATGCAACGATGACGATCTTCCCAGAAGATCGTAAAACTCAGGTATCGGGAGCCCGAAGGCCGAAGGGGACTTTCTCCTTCAATGATGATGACATCAATAAAATCTTCAATACGTTGATGAAGGAAAACAAAATTCAGCTACCCAACATCAGATACCCTGAGAGGGCTGGCAAAGACGATGACCCAGATTATTGTCTCTTTCATCAGTACATTCATCATCCTACAAAGGCGTGCTATGTACTAAAAAGCAGAATTCAGGAGTTGATCGATGCCAAGGTCATCACTTTGCATCTGTAAACGAGGGGACGAGCACTGCAAATTGATTTCACTTTAATGTGATAATTTGCTCCCTCAAGAAGATACCGGATGATGAATCTCTATAAGTTTCCCCAGTGGATTCTTCAAGTATTTCCCCAGAAAGTATCGCATGTTCATATTACCTCTGAACAAACTTTTTGAGTTTTCTGACCATCGATTATCACGTTCATATTACCTCTGATATCGATTGTTATCTCAACTTAGCACCCGTACTTAACTCTAAGTAGGCCAGTGGTGTTGAGTCCACAAAAACTGCCATATCCATATCACCTCTGAGCAGATGTGTACCTCCATCCCCGATGGAGTCACAATCCAGCTGAGTTTGTTATGTTCATATTACCTCTGAACAAACCATTCTGGTCCGGCTATCGATTATCATATCCACATTACCTCTGATATCGATTATCATCTCAACTTAGCACCCGTACTTAACTCTAAGTACGCCAGTGGTGTTGAGTCTACAAAAACTGCCATGTCCATATTACCTCTGAGCAGATGTATGCCTCTATCCCCGATAGAGTCACAACCCAGCTGAGTTTGTCATATTCATATTACCTCTGAACAAACCTTCCTAAATTCGGCTATCGATTATCACGTTCATATTACCTCTGATATCGATTGTCATCTCAACTTAGCACCCGTACTTAACTCTAAGTACGACGGTGGTGTTGAGTCCACAAAAACTGCCATGTCCATATTACCTCTAAGCAGATGTATGCCTCTATCCCCGATAGAGTCACAACCCAGCTGAGTTTGTCATGTTCATATTACCTCCGAACAAACCTTCCTAAATTCGGCTATCGATTATCATGTTCATATTACCTCTGATATCGATTGTCATCTCAACTTAGCACCCATACTTAACTCTAAGTACGCCAGTGGTGTTGAGTCCACAAAAACTGCCATGTCCATATTACCTCTGAGCAGATGTGTACCTCCATCCCCGATGGAGTCACAACCCAGCTGAGTTTGTTATGTTCATATTACCTCTGAATAAACCATTCCGGTCCGGCTATCGATTATCATATCCACATTACCTCTGATATCGATTGTCATCTCAACTTAGCACCCGTACTTAACTCTAAGTACGCCGGTGGTGTTGAGTCCACAAAAACGGCCATGTCCATATTACCTCTGAGCAGATGTGTACCTCTATCCCCGATGGAGTCACAACCTAGGGAGTTTGTCATGTTCATATTACCTCTGAACAAACTTTTCGAGTTTTCTGACCATCGATTATCATGTTCGTATTACCTCTGATATCGGTTGTCATCTCAACTTAGCACCCGTACTTAACTCTAAGTACGCCAGTGGTGTTGAGTCCACAAAAAACTGCCATATCCATATCACCTCTGAGCAGATGTATGCCTCTATCCCCGATAGAGTCACAACCCAAGGAGTTTGTCATGTTCATATTACCTCTGAACAAACCTTCCTAAATTCGGCTATTGATTATCATGTCCATATTACCTCTGATATCGATTGTCATCTCAACTTAGCACCCGTACTTAAAACCTTAAGTACACCAGTGGTATTGAGTCCACAAAAACTGCCATATTACCTCTGGCGGGGCTTGTCCCAAACTTATTATTTGCACTTAATGTGCACAACGAATAATAGGTCCACCAAAAATTCTCCCAGTAGGAAGTCCTCAACAAATACGGTATCGTACTACATCCATATTACCTCTAGTACAATATCCAAAATCCGTACAAACAATCATAAAGAAATGGGAATGTCCTTATATGATTGCGGACGGCGCTTACAGGCCGGGTGCACTGCTCGTCGGCGGGATGCTCCGCTCAGAATGGGGTTCGCCCTGTCCAACCAGAGGCGCTCTCGCTTGAGCCGAAGGACGAGAAGAAGAATCAACCTTCTTTCCCTTAGAGGAGGAGGATTGTTTCGAGGCCATTACTGGATGCTTTGAAGACTCAGAGAAGACTCGGAGAAGAACTCGAACAGTTGGAGGCTCTCTTTCGTAGAAGACGGATGGAAAGCTTTCCCTCAGAAAACTTGGGATATATATATAGA
The DNA here is from genome assembly GCA_036927795.1 of Iris macrosiphon. Taxonomy (NCBI): domain Eukaryota; kingdom Viridiplantae; phylum Streptophyta; class Magnoliopsida; order Asparagales; family Iridaceae; genus Iris; species Iris macrosiphon. Next base: position 99,057,051 of record JAYESA010000005.1, on the reverse strand, counting down.
GTTCGGATGGACTCCTCGGACCCCGAACCAAATCTCCTAATTAATGTTCGGTTATGATTGGGTCCTACGTCAGCCTATTATTCAGAGAAGGCGGACAGTCAGCGAATTCGAAAAGTTTTTTCGCGCAAAGCAGGTCAGCGGTTCCTACGCTTAAGGAGCTTTCTACGCTCGACAACAGCAGATCTACGATTTTACGCTCGCAACCTATAAGTCTATGGTTTTACGCCCGGATGCCTTTGTGCTCTGTAGATTTTATGCTCGAGAGGCTACAAACCTACGACTTTACGCTCAGCAGATACCAAATCGATGATCTCACGCTCGGTGGCGCTTAGTTTACGCTCAGAAGCAACAGATCTGCAACTTCACGCTCGAAAATTTTTTCTTTTCAGAAGCTACAAATCTACAGTTCTACGCTAAAAAGCTTTCTACGTTCGACAGCTACGAATCTACGGCTTTACGTTCGACGGCTACAAGTCGGGTTTTACGCCCAGATGCCTTTGTGCTCAGTAGCTTTTATGCTCGAGAGGCTACAAACCTACGACTTCACGCTCAGGAACTACAAGTCTATGATTTCACGCTCGATGGTATTTAGTTTATGCTCAGAAGCTGCAGACTAATGATTTCACGCTCCACGACTTCCCGCACATTTGAAGAATACGCCGGCCAGATTATGCGTGCATTTGAACGGTCCTTAAAGTGGTCAATTGCAAAGAGTTCACACAGAAGATACTTGTCCTTGACCTTAAGATATCCCAAGTACCCAAAGCATACAGAGTTCAACATTGAAAAACTATTCTTCTTCATGGGTCGATTCAAAGTTCATCCAGACTCCGACGATCATCCTTGTGTGGCAAAAGGAATATGGGAAGAACAGGTTAAACTCCTCAGCCTTTTATAGGCGAGTGAGGTCACACCAGTCCCCAATAAATCTGCCATAAAGTCAGCATTAACCATTTCAACGCTCCATTCAGAAACATTTCGAGTTACGAGGAGCGGTTCATGCTTCATTCAAAGCGTTTCAAATTCCGAGGAATTTGAAAGCTTTGAAGGGGGTCTTGTAGAAGCATAAAAAATACGCTGGGAAGCTCTACGCAGCATATTGATGCAGAGCAGCGTAAACAGAGGCCTTCAGAGCCATCAAGCGTGCAACAGAGCTTTTTCCGCTAAACACAGCGTGAAATATTAAAAGCTCAAAGGACCATCCACGTAAGTGCAGTATGTCCAGGATGCTTCGGCGTAAAACCCATCCGCTTTCAATATAGCATTAAAGTGTACAAGGGAAGCTTCGTGTTCTCCAAAGTAAACCTGTCAGATCCTGCAATGAACCTGACGTCTGGACTTCTGACAAAGGGATACTGTACGGCTACCCAGACGACGGCTATAATGATGGCACAGCACTGCAACCCAGGCTGTCATTTACCGTTATCTCCTTTGCGTAAACTGCTTTTACGTGCACAAAGGGATACGCTGCCTTATTTTACACAGGCAGACATGAGCTGTTTACGCTCCGCAGTAGACAAACTGCCTGCCACGTCAAAAGCTGCACCTCGTACGGGGCTCGAGGCACGTCTCTACGTCTAATTGTACAGAGCGGTGACAGTTTCTCTCGAGGCACGTCTTTGCGACGGATGCAAAGAAGGGCTGCAGACCTTCAAAATACGCCTTCGCATTTAATGCACAGGATGGTGGCAAATCTCGGCATTTAATGCAAGAGATTTGATTATATCTTTAAAAGCCGTAATTCCGGCTAAGACGTCCACATCAGCACTCTGGCACGGTACGCAGCGACTTCTGCGACCATTCGGCTTCTACGCCCACTCGGCCTCTGCGACCATTCGGCTTCTACGCTCACTCGGCCTCTACGACCATTCGGCTTCTACGCCTACTCGGCTTCTATGCCTACTTGGCTTCTACGCCTATTCGGCTTCTATTCCTACTTGGCTTCTACGCCATGGTGACAGACATTGGCTTCTACGCCCACCTCTTCTACACAAGGGATACCTACCTACGTGGCTTCTACGTCGTGATCTTCGTAGCGATTATACGCATTTTGTCCCTTAGTTGGACCCGCGTCACACGCTCATTCAAAGGATCATCTATACGCAGGCATTGCTTATTTTAACCATTGTGTAAAAGGGTGCTGTACTTTCCACTCCTCGGTTTTTACACCGACGGAGTGGTCACTGTCACTAAAACTCTATAAATAGAGACCTCTATCAACAGAGGAACAGGTCGAAACTTTGAAAGAAGGATCGAACAAGGTCGAGAAAAACTTCAAAATTAGAGATCGAACAGGGTCGAAAAATTGAAGATCCAAGGTCAAACTTCCAAGAAAGATCGAACCAGAGGTCAAGAGAGAGAGAGAGAGAGAGAGAGAGAGAGAGAGAGAGAGAGAGAGAAGAATCCGGAGCTCAGGCAAAGAGTAGGGATCGACGACTTTGGCATCGTGCATCCACCCTCTTTTGCAACCTTTGAAGTTGCTTCCTGTCTTCTATGGCACTTCTTCAACATCGTGTGGTCCAAGGGCTAAAGTGATCGACTGCAGATCAGACACTTATAGCAATATTTATCCAGATTAAATAAATTGTACTCCCACATCCTCGTATAGGATCAAGTTGTACAAGTTTGTTTGTAAACAAAAAAAGGCGGGTTTCGTGCAAACCTCGTATTATATACATCTTCATTCTTTCGTTTAATACCACAAACAATACCGAGTAGATATGTGACCACACCCAAGCCGTAGTTAGGTTATTGTGAATAGCCTAATCGTACACCACGTGTACGATTAAGCCGTACCTTATTGTATTATTGTGGTTACCAGCAGGTCACATGTCGAAATAGTATTTCAAATCATGAGTCTTAATTGTTTATTGTACATTGTTTCATTATTCCATTATTTTAGTTATTGCATATTGTCCAACATTAGGTTAGTTTATTTCATTACTAGTTGTATTTCAGTTTTATATTGTATCGTGCTTCTTGTCGGGTTGTACTTTGCTCCTTTTCTGATTGGATTAGTTGTAGATGACTTAACTTCTACCCTAACTTGGAGGCCATACAAGACTATAAGTTTATCTCTGAAATTTGAAGTCTTTTATTGTAGAGTTTTATTGATATTGTACTTGGAGATATGGATGATTGTGCATATGATGTTGCCTTTAGTTTCACCGAGTTTATTTCTGGACCTCACTTGTAAAAGACATGTAATAAAAGTAATAATAGATTGTGGTAATTGTTTATGATAGAAAATGCGTCTAGATAGCTATGATGATTTGATCAAACATTTATACATTAGAGATTATTGAGATTTAGACAGCTGACTACCGTTGTCAATGACAGTGTAGGCTGGTCGTTCATAATCTGTACCTAGCATGCTCGTAATTATTTCATATAGTCTATTGCATCAACAATCATTATCGTTAAATGATAGCCAGTACGCATCAATCTGTCATGTAGCTTAGGACCTGGTTGGTGTACTACAAAAATACTATCATGTGCTTCCTTGAGAGATTTTTTTGCTTCTGAGTTTGATAGGCAACAAAGCAATATTATGTTACCGAGTCATAATAGAATCGAAGTGACCACCTTTAGATGGAAGTCCATTCCTTTGGATCGTCAAGAAGAATCTTGTACACTGCATAATCGATTATAGGGAATAATGAATCGTGTGTCTCAAAGTTTATCCCTTCCAAGTAGACTCCTTTTATCTTGAAAGTATTCTTTATACAGAACAATTGTTGGCCACTATCGCTTAAGATGACTTTACTGGTAGTGCTAAAGAAGCCGTGAGTACAGCTAGAGTGCCATCTTTTGTATTTTCTAAGCAAGGCACATGGTCGATATAGAAACCTTAAAATATATTTTCGAGCTCGATGACAGCTTGATGCTAAGGGACCAAGTCTTCAAGCTAAACATAATATTCACCTCTGACTTGGCTGATTATTTGTTTATAGTCACCATAAGCTTATAGATAGTTTACCCCTGGCTGCTTGGCAAATTGTAGACCAATAAGTAGGTGTCCTATTCAATAGAATTATTAGAGAATGATTCTATCAAATAATTTACACAATGGATGATAATTTTCTACGGATATCAGCAGTACCCCTACATCGATGATAATTTTATCTTTGTGGATTTTTTTTGATGCATCGCAAAAGAATATATACCATACTGATTCCTCTCAAGTAGTGTTGGTTTCGAGACTTCATCTGGTATGTCTTTACAATGCTTTAAAGTTTTTGGGATTGGATGCGCATCCAAGAAATATGCGAGGGTCTGACCTTTTACTACTTTTTACGAGTAAAAGTCATGTTGTACTTGATAGTAGCATAAAAACCCTTAGTAGATTGACTCAAAAGATGACGTAGATTATAGCCCAACAGCATAGTTTCTTGTTTACTAAATTGCAAAGACTGCCAAGCATTTCTTTTCGATAGGATTATAGCGATGTTCCATATCGATCATCATTTAGCTTAAATAGTATATAGCATGCTCATGACCTACGTCATTTTTATGTGCTAGTAGGGCACCCAAGTTATAGTCCATTGTACGAACATGCATTAGGAATGTCTTATATGTTATAGGAGCTATCGAGATTGGAGGATTAGTTAAGTACCACTTGATATCCTTAAAGTCCCGTTGGCATGCCTCATCCCACATGAATGAGATACATTTACTCATGAGCGTCGTAAATGGTTGGCATCTGCTTGAGAGGTTTATAATAATTTTTTTTGAGATTTTTAGATAGCTACATATTCAGGATAGATTTAATTTATCTGGCTCTATAACGCCCCAGTCCCAAAATACGTACGACTAGGAATATATAATATGCCATCTACGCATTCGACCAGACTATGGTCCGACTCGAATACGTATAAGCTGTATAATAAGGGTAACGATCTAAGAATACTAAAAATATATATGTCACAACCCATATAAAGAAAAAAATATCAAGAATAAACTACATGTGCTAAAGTCGGCCGTCCAGTAACACATAAGCTCGAATAAACTCTAGAAAAATTATGAGTCTATAAAAACTAGGCTACATCAGCAGATGAATAAATAATCATAACTCTGGTAGAAATAATATAACCACCTGGCACCAATGCCCGCATGATAAGCAATACACATCAGCAACTCCAAAGGCTCTATAATCATCTATGCTGCAAAAACTGGCAGGAGACCAGGTCCTCAGAGGGACGTAACAAGGTAAAAAATAATAATAAGCCAGAAGTAAACAGTGTAATAAAAACATAATCTAGGGTAAACTACTGTAACCAACTTTGTGATATGCAAATGAGAGTATGGTATCGTACCCGGAGCCGGTACTCACGGAAGATCTTAAGGGATACTTTCGTAATCTAATAGTATACTCAAGGCTCCATATGGGGGAACCAGGAGGAAGCTGTACATATATATATAATACCTTAGATTCCGCTTAGATAACATAAAGCCTAATACATAATAAATAGTAATAAGTAAAATATGCCCAGAGCACGATGAAGACTCTCCCCACCCAATGTAACCTCACATCCCAATCAAGGCACACAAGATCATGATCTCTAACTATCAGCACAAGTCATAGTCAATATGTATAACTATAATCATCCCTATATCATACATCCTGTAGTCCTATCCAGAGTCCAAGTAATACGAAGAAGTCGAGAAAGACTCTATCACATGAATATCGTGTCAAGTGTCCTACAATCGGATATGAAAATAACATATGCACAAATTATGGATTTAAAAGAATGACTCTCTAACTACGATGCTCGACTTCGCAGGGGATGTCGGTACCCGAATCTTGTTCGGACACAAAGTATCATATGACGGCCCTTGGCTCAACAAGTACATCAACCAAGCCACACAAATATAATATCTAATGCATAAATAATATCGAACAAATAATTTAGAACTGTAAACATCTTGGCAAGGTACATTTGCCTGGTTCTGTAGTCAGTGGTGGTAAAGATGATCCCGCGTTCACTCCTTCAGAATTTAATTGACCTATCAATCAATTAATACGCTTAAGGTTCCAATCACAAATTCTTGTAATTATAACTTAATTATATAATTTTATTTTTTTCCATGTACAACCAAGTCCAATATTATTCCTAACATCTTACTTTACTTTTACAGGGTATCGAAACCTAGTTTCTTGGTTTTTGACTTTTAAAATTTAAGTTTAAGTCCCAAATTGAATGACATGAACATAAATCATAATAAATAATAAAATATTAATTTAAATATAATTTATATTCATTTTAATAATTAATTCCCAGATTTGATAAAATAATATATTTCAAGATTATGGCTACTTTAGGTTGACTAATTTTGTCTGAACTTGTTCTGGACATTGGCAGTCCACTAGGATAGTTTATATTTATAAAAAAATATTTTATATCATATTATATTATTATTTAATCTCAAAAAATATTCACCTCTTTATTCTATCCAAAACATCCTCTATTTGCTAGCAAAATAATGTCACAAATCACCCAAAAATCTAGGCTAGTGGCCCTTAATTATAGGGTTCAAATTTAACATTAAAATAACAAAAAATAATTTTAAAATACTTGTTTTTGATCAAATAAATACATATTAATTTCGTTTTAAAAATTAATAACGATTCTCATAAGTAATCGCATTAAAAGTCTCAAAACTAGTCCTACCGACAAGCAAATTATTACCAACCTATCATGATGAATCCATATATTCTAATATGAGAACAAGATGGCAAAATATACGATCTAAATCAATAATTTTACATAACCTAAAAGGATCATGCCATGAGATTTTAGAAAGAAAGATTTAAGATTTACGGAAAACTTTGGGGGATTGGATGATGGTGCTTCTTCTTGTCCAAGAAACACTCATCCTTGCTTGTGTTTGGCTTGTTACTCCTTTCTTGATGGATTATTGATAATGACAATGGGTTCTTGATATATTTATGGGGAAGATGGGGTTCTTCTTGGGGGTTTAATGGTGTTTGGATGGAGAGATTGTGGAAGAATGATGAAAATTGGAGTTTTGGAAGAGAGTAAGGGATTTTTGGTGAAAAAGATGATATTGTGAGGAAGAGATGGCAAGGGGGGCTGCTCTTACATGTTAGAAAGAGGGGAGGGGTCGGCCACAAGAGGGAGAAAGAGATTTGTTATGGTTATAGTTAGGGTTTGGTGATAAGTTGATATATATGTGAGCTTTTTAAATAGATTTAAATATAGGATAGAGTTTCTAGTGCTAATAGGGTTCGGCCATAAGGGGGACTGCTATTGGCTGAATATGAGAGGGGGAGTTGGTTGTTGGGTTATAATTGGATAAAGTTTGGTTGTTGGGGGTGGTTAGGGAATTAGTTAGGTAGTTATTTGCCAACTAGGATGACACCTATACCACTTTCTATAAATAGAATTTTTCTAAATAGAAATAAATTAATATAAATAATATATATATATATATATATATATATATATATATATATATATATATATATATATATATATATATATATATATATATATATATATATATATATATATATATATATATATATTTACATGAGGATATTTGGGTGCACCACATGCCTACATGTGTTTGGGTTTGGTTTGGGTCAAGTTCTAGTCTAATGAAGACAATTTTACGGCAATCGTGGTTCTAAATAGTTGTCAATATTTTTGGAGCATGGGGGAGATCAATTAAATGGAATATCTATGTTCCAACTATATTAGACTCAATCAAGATTAATAATATAAATTTTATTGGAAGAAAAAAGGTCATGCATTGCTCAAAATATCAAAGCCATGGCTAAGTGTCATATATATTAAACATGATTTTAGAAATTAATTTTTTAAATCTATCTAATTAAACAAAATAATAAAATTAATTATAAATTACCAAATTACCCCTATTTCAAAATGAGGGGGCTTACAATCTACCCACCTTAAAAGAATTTTGTCCTCGAAATTTAATATCTTCAATAACATATATAAAATTTTAAGCAATATAATCATAAAGTCAAATCGCTTTTGTTATTTAACAAAGTCCTCAAAATTTACTTTATCCTCACAGCTTAAAATTTTAAAATAAATCTTTAAAATTCGAATTTATCTTTAAAATTTTAAAATCCATTAAAGTTTTCTTTTTAAATCAGATTCTCAAGTCCAAACTCTTAATTACAATCTAACATTATTTTCTCAAAATTTAAATCGCATTTATAACCGTCTTCAAAAATTTAATACTCTAATCCTTCAAATTTAATTTCATATCCAAAGTTAAAAATCAAATCCAATCTTGAATTTTTTTTTAATTTTCATTTCCATCCTTGAAATTTTGCATCTCATATTGTAGTCATTTCTCAAAATTTTCTAATAATTTGATTTGTCCTTATAGCCATAATTTGTCTTGTCCTCACTGCCATTAAGTATATACGAATTTTCGGTATTTAAATTAATGGTCATCCTTAAAAATTAATTAATGAGTCAATCCTAAAAATTTAAAAGTTAAAAATAATTTCTCAATTTAAATCCTACTAATACTTATCTCATGAATAAATTTAAATATTCAAAGTCTCATCATCAAAATTTGAATTCGAAAATCTACTACATTAAGCGTATCTCTCAAAAAAAATTATTCAAATTTTAAATTCAAATTGAGTCCTTAAAAGTCAATTATATAATTGATAAAGTCAATCTTTATTTTGTTATTTCTTTAGTTTAATCCAACCCATTAATTAATTCTCAATATTATATTAAACTCCTAACACTCAAAATCCTCAACATTATCCTTGAATTCCTTGAATTTTATTTCAAACTTCTAATTAAATTTTTAAATTAAATCTTCAAAATTTAACTACTTCAAGATTTAAACTCCTCAAATTTAAATTAAACTCAATTCTCATCTTTAAAATTTATTATTATTCTACTCATTCAAAAAATTTTAAAATCCTAAAAATTAAATCCATAAGATCCCAAATCCTCAAATTCTTAAACTTGAATTTAATTCAAATCTTTAAAATATAATTTGAATCAACATCTTATAGTCCACTATGATGTTAATCTTCTTAATTTTCTCAAAATATAAATTTAATAGTCCAATACTCAAAATTTTAAATCAAATCTTCAAAATTCTATTCTCTAAATTTTAATTCCAAAATTTAAACTCTGATAGATTTAAGCCCTTCAAATTTAAAGAGAAATAAAATCAAGTATATCATATTATTTTCAGAATTTAAAATTTAATCTTACCATATATTACCTTTAAATTTTATCCTCAAAGTTTGTCTTATTTTACTATTTTACTATTTTACTATTTAATTCTCAAATAGTCTTCTCATAAATTTCTCAAATTTTTTTTCTCGAAACGATAATACCGATAAATTAATTAATTTTACCCTCTATAACATCATTAAAATAAGCAATCATAAAGCTACCCAATAAAATAATTTATATATGGCATATCTAATTCTAGCCAACCTTCTAAGATCAAATAAAATCCCCAAAATTTATAATCTTTAATACAATATATCTTTATATCATCAAATCTCAAAACTTAATTTAATTCTATCTATCCTTAAAATTAAAATTCAATCACAAAGTTTAAAATAATCTCATCTAAAATTTTGAATTCCAAAAATTGTTCCATCAAATTTTTCTCGTCTATATTTTTTCTTTATATAATCAACCACAATTTCTATACCATAAATTTTAGTTACTTTCAATTTAATAATTATCGCAAAACTTACTTAAATTTATCAAATATTATTTAACCTCTAATTTTTTTTCAAGGAACTATAAATCTAATTTATTAAACTATTCTCAAAGTTTTAAAAGTTTAAATTCTATCCTTTAATTTTTTTAATTTATATCCAATTCCTCAAAACTTTATTTAATAACTCAATCTCAATCATTCAAGTTTAAATCAAATCCTATAATTTAAATTCAACTATTGCATATAACCCTGAATAAATTTTAATTCAAATTCTCATCCACAAAATTTAAATTTGAAATTATTCTCTCGATCTTTTCCTTTATATTATTATTTTCCACACAATACTCAAATAATAAAATAATTATGAAATCTTGAAATTGAGATTCACCAATGTGCTACCTCTTCATATCCTAAAATTCTCAAATTTAGATTTCATGTCAAATCCTATCAAAATCTTAAAATTTAAATCCTAAAAAATTTAAATACTTCAAGATTCATAAAATCAAAATTTAAATTTAAATTTAAATTCATCACATAATCTCTTTTAAATTGAAACACATATCCAATCATATCATAATCTTCAAAACCTTATGGTTTAACAAAATCGTTAATGCTGTCATATCAAATTTTCAACTCTTTATTTAAATTAATATTTATCCTTAAAATTTAAACTCCCTAACGTTTAAATTCATCCAAAATATTTTAATTTAAAATTTTAAATCTATTACATCATAATCGTCTTAAAATTTTAAATTAAATAAATTTCTAGCTCCTTATCTCATTTTTTTTCTCTCAATTCAAAACGAAACACCCCTTTTTTATCACATAGAAGTTTAAGAATCAAAATACCAAAATTTGACAATTATTATCTTCATCAATTAATTAACCTCCAAACTAATTCGCTAGTCGAGAAACCTACCCACCTTAGATCAACCCATCTTATCAAAACACAATATTATATCCTAACATAAACTCACATACATACATCCAAAAGGTTTATCTAATAGTAACCCATCACTTCTAATCTATGGCAATTGATAGAGTCATTCTTATTTTTGGTTCCTACTGCTACAGTCAATTCTCATTTCTTTAATATATTCTAACTCTAATATCTAGAAATCATCTACCATAATCTTTTTTACTCAAGTACCCCTCTTCTTATAAATATTCTACCAAATATGTCTTCTTCATATTGATGAGAATCTTCTTCTGGGGAGGTCACCGCGCACGAGTGTTTGCCTGTCCGAGTTTGGGAAAAATGAAAATTAAAGAATAAGAGTTCAAAGAAAGTATGGATGATTACAATTATGAGGTTCAAGGACGATATTATAAATCAAAAAAAGTACCAATAGCAATTATGGATTAAGATCCTAACAACCTTATCCTAACTGCAGGCTCACTCGACACAATAACATGACCGAAACGATATACTCAGACCTACATGGGCCACCACAAAAAAATATAATACCCTAGTCCCAAAATACGTAGGACTATGAATACGTAACATGCCAGCTACGTATTCGACCAGACTCAGGTCCAACTCGAATACGTATAAGCTGTATAATAAGGATAACTATCTAAGAATACTGAAAATATCTATGTCACAATCCACATAAAGAACAAAATATCAAGAATGAACTACATGTGCTAAAGTCGACCGTCCAGTAATACATAAGCTCGAATAGACTCGAAAAAGAAATATGAGTCTATAAAAACTAGGCTACATCAGCAGATGAATAAACAATATGAATAAATAATTATAACTCTAGTAGAAATGATATAAGTACCTGACATCAATGCCCACATGACAATCAACACACATCAACAACTCCAAAAGCTCCATAATCGTCTATGCTGCAAAAATTGGTAGGGGACCAGTTCCTCAGAGGGATGTAACAAGATACAAAAAATAATAAGCCAGAAGTAAACAATATAATAAAACCATAATCCAGGGTAACCTACTGTAACCAACTATGTGATATACAAATGAGAGTATGGTATCGTACCCCGAGCTGGTATTCATAAAAGATCTCAAGGGATACTTCCATAATCTAATAGTACACTCAAGGCTTAGTGTGGGGAAACCAAGAAAAAGCTGTACATATATATATAATATCTTAGATTCCGCATAGGGAACCTAAAGCCTAATACATAATAAATAGTAATAAGTAAAATATGCCCAGAGCACGATGAAGACTTTCCCTACCCAATGTAACCTCATATCTCAATCAAGACACACGCAATATCATGACCTCTAACTATCAGCATAAGTCATAGTCAATATGTATAACTATAAGCATCCCTATATCATGCATCATGTAGTCCTATCCAGAGTCCAAGTACCACAAATAAGTCGAGAAAGACTCTGTCATATAAATATCGTGTCAAGTGTCCTACGGTCGGATGTGCAAATAATATATACATAAATCATGGGTTTGAAAGAATGACTCTCTAACTACGATACTCGACTCCGCAGGGGATGCCGGTATCCGAATCTTGTTCGGACACAAAGTATCGTATGAAGGCCCTAGGCTCAACAAGTACATCAACCAAGCCATACAAATATAATATCTAATACATAAATAATATCAAATAAATAATTTATAACTATAAACAACTTGGCATGGTACACTTGCCTGGTTCTGCAGTCAGTGGTGGTAAAGATGATCCCGCGTCCACTCCTTCCGAATTTAATTGACCTATTAATCAATTAATATGCTTAAGGGTCCAATCATGAATTCTTTTAATTATAACTTAATTATATAATTTTATTCTTTTCCATGTACAACCAAGTCCAATATTATTCCTAACATCTTACTTTACTTTTACAGGGTATCGGAACCTAGTTTCTTGGTTTTTGACTTCCAAAATTTAAGTTTCAGTCCCCAATTAAATGACATGAACATAAATCATAATAAATTATATAATATTAATTTAAATATAATTTATATTCATTTTAACAATTAATTTCCAGATTTGATAAAATAATATATTTTAATATTATGGCTACTTTTGGTTGACTAGTTTTGTCCGAAATTTGTTCTGCACATTGCCAGTCCATTAGTATGATTTATATTTATAAAAAATATTTTATATTATATTATATTCTAATTTAATCTTAGAAAATATTCACCTCTTTATTCTATCCAAAATATCCTCTATTTACTAGCAAAATAATGTCACAAATTACCCGAAAACCTAGGCTAGTGGCCCTTAATTATAGGGTTCAGATTTAACATTAAAATAATAGAAAATAATTTTAAAATAATTTATTTTCAGCAAATAAATAGCTATTAATTTAGTTTTAAAAATTAATAACTATTCCCACAAGTAATTTCATTAAAAGTCTTAAAACTAGTCCTACCGACAAACGAATTATCATCAACCTATCATGATGAATCCATATATTCTAATATGAGAACAAGATAAACAATATGGGTTCTAAATCAATTATTTTATATAACCTAAAAGGATCATACCATGGGATTTGAGAAAGAAAGATTTAAGATTTACCAAAAACTTTGGAGGATTGAATGATGGTGCTTCTTCTTGTCCAAGAAACACTCATACTTGCTTGTGTTTGGCTTGTTACTCCTTTCTTGATAGATTTTTGATGATGATAATAGGTTCTTGATATATTTATGGGAAATATGGGGGTTTTCTTGGGGGTTTATTGGTGTTTGGATGGAGAGATGGTGGAAGAATGATGAAAAGTGGAGCTTTTGGAAGAGAGTATGGAATTTTTGGTGAAGGAGATGATGTTGTGAGGGTGAGATAGCAAGGGGGGCTGCTCTTACACGTTAGAGAGAGGGGAGGGGTCATCTACAAGAGGGGAAAGAGATTTGTAATGGTTAGGGTTTGGTGATATGTTGATATATATATATATATATATATATATATATATATATATATATATATATATATATATATATATATATATGAGCTTTTTAAATAGTTTTAAATATAGGAGGGAGTTTCCTAGTGCTAATAGGGTTCGACCACAAGGGTGGGCTGATCTTGGCCAAATATGAGAGGGGGATTTGGTTGTTGGGTTATAATTGGATAAGGTTTTGTTGTTGGGGGTGGTTAGGAAATTAGTTAGGTAGTTATTTGCCAAATAGGATGACCCCTATACCACTTTCTATAAATAAAATTTCCCTAAATAAAAATAAATTAATTTAAATATAATATATATATAATATATATATTTATTTATATGAAAATATTTGGGTGCAGTACATGCCTACATGTGTTTGGGTTTGGTTTGAGTCCAGTTCTAGTCTAACGGATACAGTTTTACGGTAACCGTGATTCTAAATGGTTGTCAATATTTTTGGAGCATGGGGGAGATCAAATTAATGTAACATCCATATTTCAACTATATTAGACTCAATCAAGATTAATAATATAAATTTTATTGGAAGAAAAAAGGTCGTACATTGTTCAAAATATTAAAGCCATGGCAACATGTCATATATATTAAAAAAGATTTTAAAAATTAATTCTTTAAATCTATATAATTAAACAAAATAGTAAAAATAATTATAAATTATCAAATTACTCATATTTTAAAATGAGGGGGCTTACAGGCTCCAGCTGAATTCCCTTAGATGTGATTATGAATCCCAAGAATTTACCGTTGGATACTATAAAAAGGATTTCGTTGGGTTAATTTTGAGTTGGTGAGCATGCATCAATTCAATCATCATTCCAAAATTTTGGAGGTGATCCTCTTTAGGTAAACTTTTAACTACAATATTTGTCAATGTAGCACTCCACCATATTTCACAAGTGATCGCAAAAAAATTGTGTTCATGGTGTGCCGATATATTGTACTGTTATTTTTCAGACCGAAAGGCATCTTCATATAGTAGTAAATGATGTGTTCTTCTCATCGTTAGGATGCATTTTGATTTGATTATATCGAAAAGTTCGTCAATGAAGGACATGTGCTCGAAGCCATCGATTATGGCATCAATGGTTGGTAAAATAAACTTAACTTCGGTCATGTGATATTCAGATCGTAAAAATTGATACATATCCAGATTTTGCTATTTGTTTTTAGCATATGAACAATATTTGTAACCCAATCATAGTGTTGTTCTTTATGGATAAAGTTGAAATTGATGAGCTTCTTCACTTAAACTTCGATGGCCTCCAAAATATTGGGGCAAAATCTATGATTTTTTTACTTAACTAGATTCATGTTTAGTTTGATGGTCAATCAATACATGGATATCTGGGATGAAGGCCCGACATGTGTCGTAGCTCCAAGCGAATACGTTAATATATTCTTGAATGAGATATAAGTTTTTGCTTCTCATCTTCAAAAAGACTTTTGCTGATGAAGATAGACTTTGGAATATTCTCTTTGTTGAGATCTATCTGTATTATATCATATTTGATTAGGGTTCACACTGTTCAAAGTGGATTTCCTATTGCAGCTATATTTGCTGAGCCCATTTAAAGCCCTTTAAAAGTTCTAAAGTCATGTCTTCTTTCCAAGTGGTTTGAATCCATGTTAACCATCAATGTCTTGAAGACTGCTCCCACATTAAAATCAGAATCCTAATCGAAGGAATCTGAAAAACTTGGGTATAGTAATTCACTATCTAAAAATATGTCATGTCCCAGTCACAAAATACGTAAAACTATGATACATGGCAATGGCCAACTATGCATTAAGTGAACTCCAGCCCAACTTGAATACGTGTATGTTATCCATACTAGGTCAAATTATCTATAATATTTCTACAAGTATATCCACAAATATATCTACTAACATATAAACTATATAACATGGAAATAACTAGAAAGAACAATGAAGAAGGTATCGACTAAGTATACCTAATTCCCAAAGAAACAATCCCCCAAAATAGCTCAATATTAACCTAGAAGAAAACCAGATCCTCATAGAGATATAGTAAGATATATAATATATATGTCAAAATAATAAACATTAAATATCAACCAAGGGAAGCACAAGTAACTAATAAACAACTATTTATAACCAAACTACATGAACATGCACTTGAGGACAAAGTTTGCTAATAGTGGCTCTCTTGAGCAAATAATAATAATAATGCCTGGGGAGCAAGTAGCACTTATCTAAGTCACTAGCGGCCAACAAGTAGAAAAATAAATAATAACCCCTATGTCTAGTCAATGTCCTCCCCATCCAACGATACTATCTTGGTCGAATCCATGACATGTCCACTCAATCTCTAACAGGTATAACACAAGTCAAATATGAGTCACCTAGTACGCAGTGCAAAGTAATCCAGGTATCACGCCTACTATGTGTCAACATGAATAATCATATAACAAATCATAGAAAACAACTGTAACAGTATAACAAGTGCATTAATGATTGGATATATAAAATATGTAAATATTGTAAATCAAATAGGGAAGATTTACTTGTCTGGGGTTCGTCCAAGCTTGCTGAGTTTTGCGAGACCAAAGTCTAGCCAAGTCTAATAAAAAACCAATGAGCTATGATCCACATGAATCCTACCGAACCTGATAATAAATAACCACATATTATATACAAATATAAATACATTCAGAATAAATTCTATCTAGGAAAATAGGATCTGTCTAGACTGCCTATCACCTAGGTCATCTAAGCTATTTATTAATTATAAATCTAGATCTAAGTTAGCCAAGTCTTTATAATTAATAATTATTTATTTATATTCTAATTTATAAGTTTTAGACTCAATTTATCAAGTTTGTATCTTGTAGTTTATACAATGAAACCTATGACACTCAAATCAAGATAGGATGACCAACCTTAAGGTTAACAATTTTATTTCAACGATCGTACTGTCACTTTGTTAATTTTAGCAAAACAATATTACTAGAATTAATGGATCTCAGTTTCATCACATAGAGTTCGAAATACAAATATTTTATAAATTTATTACAAAATAAAGGTGCCACAAAAAGTAGGATCCGAGCAACATTCCCGGATGTTGAAATGAACACCAGTAACATATTCAAAATGGGTGAGATAGTAAGAAAAGCCTACCCATAAGTCTAATTTTGACACAGGGCCAAAATAAGCATTTTCTGGTCAAAGCATCGTTTGTAGAGGTCTGTAGGGTATCAAGTTTAGGTCAACGTAAGCAACTTTTGGTCATCCTCAAAATGTGTCAAGTTGTTACGACCCGCACCCGAAAAATCGGGCATGAGTCGTGGGTACGTCCAGCCTACGCCACAGCATCGACGGTAGAACACTGTCTAGGTCTACTAATAATCTTACACAATCAATATATAAACCTATCAAGATCTCAACTCCAAACGGAGGAGCAATATTATAATGATAATCACAAGTACTCAATCACGAATCTAAGCACGATAAGATAACACAGAAGGCTAACAACTACAAAG
Source organism: Iris macrosiphon (assembly GCA_036927795.1). Lineage (NCBI taxonomy): Eukaryota > Viridiplantae > Streptophyta > Magnoliopsida > Asparagales > Iridaceae > Iris > Iris macrosiphon. The sequence goes on along the minus strand of JAYESA010000005.1, from coordinate 99,039,954 downwards.
TCTAAACAACTGCTGCTAAAATACCACAACATCAATAATAATACAACAATATCCAAAATCATATACAATACAAGTCTTAATCCAAAACCGGGGACAAATCCGGTACCAAAAGCTAATAAATACAGCAACTGAGGTCTTAGTGATCCCGGCTACCAACCCGGAAATCACTCATAAACTAGAGGGTTCCTTTCTGCACCATCGATAGGCTGAGGTCTATAAAACGTCGGACACCAATCCTCCGGATACTCTGGAAAAAATATGTCCAGTCAGGACTGAAGCAAGTACACCTCTAACAGCAGTTCCAGTTAAATGATAAAAACTATAAAACAGTTGTAGCAAGTAGCAAGGTGAAGGAAATAAAGTATGAAATAAGAAAATATATATATCACTGGTGCATAAAGGTAAAGATGCATGAATATCAGAAGCAAGATTGTAATAACTGCAAGATACAAGAAATCTAAACTAAGAGTAAGTCTGTGCACAAGAATGTGTAGTGAGTCCAGCATGAAATACATGTAAAGGGTCAAGTCCAAAAACTATAAGTGAGACCAGCAAGAAATGCAAGAGAGTCCAGACTATAAAGAATGAACTCGTGTCTTTGAAATACCTGTTTCGACATGTAAACGGCTAGGGATAAGTACGGCTCACCGTACACTGGGTGTGCGGCTGCTATCATTCCAGATTAGACCAGAGGGGGTGATTCCAGTAATTCCAGTTAGAAATATTTATATGTCTACTCGAGTATTTCTCCGTCCTGACTAGTACAAGTGAATCCAAGACCAGACACGTAAATTAAGTATGAGTCCAGCCTGAAATATGAGTGATGCCTGTAGTGATGCCTGTAGGTGATGCCAGTAGGTGATTCCAGAATAGAGGCCAGAAACATGAAATATACATGTCGCAAGTAAATGAATCCAGAAATACCAGTTCGTGTCCCGTGTTATGTCAGAAAATTAGATGATACTATGCTAGAAGCTGAATCATAATAATCATCAGATAATAAAAACTATCAGAGAATGTACTCGCTTGACGTCCTGAGCAACTGGCGATCCGAACTGGTGTCGCAAGAATCTATTATAAAAAGCAAGGTTAAACAGATTTCTAATGAGTTAAATAGATATAAAATAACTAAAAATAGGCTTCTAGGGTCGTTCTAGGTCAAACTGGTCAAACTGGTGAAATCTGGGTCAAAAAGTCAACTCTAGGTCCAAAAAGTCAACTCTAGGTCAAAACAAGGTCAAACGTTGACTTTTACGGTCAACGAGGATAATTATGGTCAACTCTAGGTCAAACTAGGGTGCCCCTGAAATTTTAGGTCAAAACTAGGTCATTAAGCTAATAAACCCTTAAACTCGCCTCCTTGAGATACCAGGATACCCTCGGTATCCGATACCTCGACCTAGGCTACCCACCCCGCCTATACCCGCTAAAACCTATGCTAGCACGCGTAATTATATACACATATATATAAAAACCTATCTCTAAACCTATTCCTAGGCAATTGTTCAAAAACCCCGCTCGAAACTCAATACCTTGGGTATCTCAAGGTATTGAGATACCTTGATATCTCAAGGTATTGAGATACCTCTCTAAATCCTCACTAACTACCCCTCTAGCTAACTATTTATGAATATAGATATATACCTAGTTAATAATCTAGGCTAGAATATATATCTAACATATATATACATACCTACATATATATATATATATATATATATAACCACAAACACACATACCCATATACCTTACCATATACCTATACACATATATATATCTAGCTATAACATATATCTAGCTATATGTATATATACCTATACATATAGAGATATCTATCTATCTATCTATCTATCTATCTATCTATCTATCTATCTATCTATCAATCAATCAATCAATCAATCAATCTATCTATCTATCTATCTATCTATCTATCTATCTAATATCCATCTATCTATCTATCTATCTAATATCCATCTATCTATCTATCTATCTATCTATCTATCTATTTATTTATCTAGATATATATACATATATATATCTTACCTCTCGCTACTAGTTGCTAGTGCCTCACCACGCGGTGCGTAAACGCCACGCCCTGCTGCTGCTGCTGTTGCTGCAATATCTGCTGCTGCTGCTGCTGCTGTGTGCACTGCACAGCAGCGCACTCCGCTGTGGCAGCGCTCGCTGCCCACTACACAGCACACGCATACGCACACAAAAACACACATACACACGACCACACACACACACACACACACACACACACACACACACACACACATATATATATATATATATATGTTGGTGTATATATATATATATATATATATATATACACCAACATATATATATATATACACACACAACTATATATAAATACACACACACACACACACACACACATATATACACACATACATCTATATATATATATATATATATATATATATAAACACACATATCCATATATATATATATATATATATATATATATATATATATATATATATATATATATATATACACACAAACACATATATATATATATACATACACACACACACACACACACACACACACACACACACACACATATATATATATATATACACACACACACACACACACACACACACACACTCATACAAGTTATATGTCAAACAAGACCTAAATGACGATATGCTCTCATAAGTATGTCCAGAATTGTATTTCGATGAGCCGAACACAAGAACACCCGCCAAATCTATTTGTAAGGCCAACGATTCGATGATCCGGTCGGCTGTCTCATAATCGAACAAAATATAGGTCTCTGGATATGTCAAACGCTGTGAGTCCAATGGTATAAGTTTTGTCACAATATAACAAGCATGTACAAACTAATTACAAGTCTTAAAAAGTCCTGATATATTGATTTTCGACAAATATGATCAAATTCTTTGCATACACACGACCAATTTAATTTTTGTCAAATCCCACATACCGAGGAATACCATACGAACCTTCCGGTACAAATGGTTGGATTGAGGTGGTCCAATTTGTCGGGACGATACCAAATTGATACTTTACACTTTTATAAAAAATAATTTTTTGGTTTTTTTGGATTATAATTATGGGGAAATGAGTCATTGAATTACCTAGGAATTTGGGCTACTATCTTGAGGGCTGAACAATCGAAGAGGCCTATAAATAGGAGAATAACGAGCATGAGAATCAATAGTCTGCCTTTGTCAAATTCTTCTTCTTCTGGTCCTTGTAGATGACTAATGCCGCCCGAGTCTTCCTTTTCGACGGAGAACTTTGACATGAGTGGAATGCTTGGGAATTCAGGTTCCTTTGTTATTATAGATACTTACATATCTTCTTGTACGGATGCTAAGCATCTTTTTTTATTTGCAGGAGTTTTTCCAATTTGTTATGATGATGATGTAACACGAAAGGTTATTATAAGGCTTCTTGTTCGAAGTGAACAAATAGATTACCAGAAAGACTGTCCATCATCTTCAAACCTAATTTGGTTGTACATATCCACGAGATGATGCTTGTCATACTGCGGTAACGCCAGTCGCATTGGTACAACCATTGTCGGGCTCAGATAATCTGGGGAGAGCCAGTTGGTTACTCTCCCTCTATTGTCACAAAGTTTGGCTGCTGCACTATATATTACACCCTCCAACCTTGGCATGGTTGTAGGTTTTTGCGTGCGATTGTCGAAAGAAGTCTTAGCGGGCATTTCTTTATCGGGTTTATAATGTTATATGTGGTAGAAGTTTGAATACTAATAAAAAACTCTTATCTTGTAATATATGTAGAATCATAGAAAATCTAGATCTATGCGTCCACCAAACATGCGCCCCAAGATTGACTCAGAAGAAATCAGGTCACAGAATGACTATACGGCCAAGAAAATAGCTACTATGCGCTGACCGCTTCATAACTAGTGTTCATGTGTGCCATCAACACCATGTGCCACTAAGTAACTAGTGTTCCTATACGCCAGCAGCGCCCTGCGCTAGTATGTAAACTAGTGTTCGCATGCGTTAGCAGAGCCATGTGCCACTACTCCCTCAAGCATCCAAGCATTCCAATAATGGCCACATAAAGGCCTGACACAAAGATTATATCTGACACAGAATCCTGATAGAAAGGACTTTCTGAATGTCTCGAAAGATGTAAGCACGCTAAACGACAGAACCTTATATCATCATAAACTTTATTCCTGACAGGCATGCAGTACCACGTGTACGAGGCCATATAAGTTCCAAACCCTATGTATTCCATGCATCTCTGGCCATATGTGTCCCAGACCCCAAGTGTTCCATACGTCTCTGGTCCCATGCGTTCCAGACTCCATGCGTTCTATGCATCTCTGACCCCATGTATTCCAAACTCTATGCGTTTTATCCATCTCTGGCCCTACGCGTGCCAAACTCCATGTATTCTATGCGTTCTAGACTCCATACGTCCAACATGGTAGGGTTCCCTCAGACAAAATCTTTCTATTATGACTGAAGTGATTCTCTCCAACTAAATACGGATCATATGTCATGCAGACCAAGTCACGCGAACAAAAGATAAGAACCGCCTGGATCTTTAACAACATCAAATCTTAACAAACATCCACGTGGCAGCTCATCATGGACTCAACTACATCCTGTTAAGGATGTATATGTGGCAGCCTGCCCATAACATGCACCTACAGTTGTAACCATATTCTGTTGAAGGAGCCCCCTTCAGCCACTAAACAGAAGCACATGCGGTACCTATAGCCCACCAACTTGATGGCTATAAATAGGAGCAACTAGGACGTTCCAAGGGTTGGCTTTTCTGCTTCAGAGACCATACCCCTCCAGGCGAGCTACGTACGTGTACACAAGATCATGAAAGAAAATATAGAAAAGAGCATCCTCATTCCCTCATCAGACCATCAACGAACTAAAAGAGTCACTGTAGTACTCGATCTCCATCGTCACATTACCTAGATAAAAAATATTGTACTTAGATTTTCTGTTTAGGATTTGTTTATACTCTTTCTGTTTGTTATTAAATAAAGGTTTTCCAAACTCACTTCAATGGAAAACATGGTGGCGACTCTGCTGGAGAATTCCTTCTCCTCTAATGAGAAGGTCATAACGTAGTCAACGCATCGAAGCTGGGTTCGACCCATAGAATGTTAGTTGTATGCTTCGACCAGCAAGCCTTTGAGAAAATGCTTTCTGAAGGCGGTGCTTCTCTAAGGCTGGAAAAGCCTTAGAAGACCTTTCGGACATGGATTGCAAAGGCCGATGTGTCTCACCCAACTGCAGAGAATGCGCTCCCTATCTCTCTTCTTGTCGCAGGGGATGCACATCATACGTCTACACGATCTGCACCTTTCATGCGACAACCTCTTCTGACAAGGAAAGTTCTCAACACTTGAGCTATGGCAGAGGAAAATACTATAATGCCAATAGTTTGAGCGCTAAGACATGTTCCATGCGTCCACGTTAAAAGCCGCATAAGGAGGATTATGCGGCACTAGTCGGTAGCCATAGCCAGATGGTCACATGCGGCCATGACAGCAACAGAGGTTCAGTCTTCGACCGAATCTCATGAAGTGATAACTTTATACGCCATGTTGAGAAAGGTGAAGATGTAAACTTGGACTATTCATACTATGCACCAGTGTGTTCTAGGGCCAAGAAGTCTAGGGCAATGCGAACTCACCAAGCTCAAGCAATTATTCATTCGACCGAACTATAATACGTGCCCCTAACAGAAAGTTGTACAAAATTGATCCATGCATCTAGCCAACAGTGGTAATTGGACATGGTCGGTCTAAAGATTCTTCTATCAGCAACCTAGGAAAAGTTTTTGTATGAACCCCTGATCAGAAAGCAAAGTCAACACCTACGCACCCATGTGCTCGGTCTATCCAGGCTCATAAGAAGGGTGCAAAGGTGAATCCGCCCTCTCTTGTGTAAACCCCCACACACAAAATACAAAATTATGTCATGCCCTAGTCCCAAAATACATAGGACCAGGAATACGTAAGCATGCCAGCCGTATGTATATGACAACTCTAATATATAGATACCATAATACACACGTACGCTGTAATATAAATAATAACTCACATATGGTATATATATTATCATAAGTCATAGGGCATAACTAGATCTTATCTACATAATCAAATATCCAATCAACTATATAACTGAATCAAGTATAAAATGCTTGATAGGAATAAGTAGTTGGGTAGAGATAAATCTACTACCAAACTAGAATATAAGAGAAACAAAATAAGCACATCTAATGATCAATGAGACTCGGAGAGAAGACCTCCTGGAAAGAGAGAGAAGTAGTAAGTCCTGATCCGTTCTCCTGCGAATAGTCAAGATCGTTTACACCTAAAAATGGACCAGGTCCTCAGAGGAACGTAACAAGATACATAGAAGCATGCCAATTAAATACAGTAAAATATGCATAATAGACAGAAAATATATAAGTACGCTATACTAGACTATCTATATAAAAATGCATAGTAAGGACAACCTTTCAACGTATGGGTAGGTATAGGATACTTTATCTATCTCATAACTCACACACACGTCCATGAACATCATTAGCTGTCATACCGCGATGGTAGTGATCATCGTGACACCATCAGCCGGCATACCGCGAGGGTAGCGACCATCGCGACACAACTCCCATAGTGCGTGCTAGTTACTTCGGTTTACCATAGTGGGTAGCCCATATGCCTACTGATTGTCCTCCCCTCCCATGATACTATGTGTCAACATATATAGTATATAATTATGACTGAAAGAAAATACATGTATAATAAATATATAAAATATAATAAGCATGCAAACTATTGTAAGCAATTTGGCAAGGTATCTTGCCTGGTCTGAGAAGGAATAAAGTCCTAACTCAAGGCGTCGTCCGATCTACCCGTCACATAAATTAAACAAGTTAGGTTACAAAAGTGGATGAATAGGTTTCTCTAATTTAATCTATTTTAATTTTCAATAAAATAATCTAAAATAGTATTTTAATCTAATTTTATTGTTAAACTCTAATTTTAGTCCAAAGAAAGTCAACTTTACGAATTTATGATTCGTGGCACGTAAATCGAGGCAATCCGTTGACCAAAAAGTCAACTAACTCAAATCATAGATTTGTGTGTAAAATCTTATAGATTTTAGCACTACATGAACGTAGGAAATAACGGTTTCATAAAATCACAAGTCGGTAAAGAGTTATGTCCACAAGGGCGCACAGATGACAGTTTTCGGTAGTTTCCTATTTTTGTCTACGTTACACAAATTTTATAGTAGAATAAACTTGTATATTAAATTCTACAAAAATAATATTTTGGAAGTTTATCATTTCAAATTTTTGAAACTTTAAACGGAATGTAATTCCGAGTTCGGGATCTCCCAAAATCTCAAAAACACGAAAACGCGTCTGATTTCAGACAACTGACACTTTTAGAATTTTCTAGAAAAATAGGTTCATAAATTATTAAAATAATTTATATATTCAGAAAACTAACCTTGATATGGTTCTAACAAAAAAAATGGAGCACGTTTGATTCCGGAGCTAGGAAATATCATCTTTTTAAGTCGTTCATAACTACTAGAAAATGAGGCTGAATTTATGACGAATTTTGACTCTTTTTGGACGAAAAGTGGGAAATTTGGGAAAAAAAAATGAAGGATGAAGTATTTATAACTGTGGACATTACTTAATTGAATACGATTAGGATTGGCTAATTTGGATATGATTAGGATGAGTTTAAATAATGATAGGATATGCATGAAGTTGTTTTCCTAGTAGGTTCAAGATTTGAATTAATTTAAAATAGAGTTTGAGTTTATCTCAATAATTTATAATCTTAAATAGAATTAATGATAATACAAATAATTTATATATAATCTATTAATATCTATTAACACTAAATTAGCATCTATCTAATATTAAGATTATATATAACCAAATAAATCCTAAATAATTATAAAAATCCAAATAAATTTCTAAAAAATCTAAATAAATTACAAAAAATATAATTAAATATTTTAACCTAAAATAAATATTTGGTAGGTACAACATGTAAGTATGATCTCATAGTAGATCATAAAAGTTCTAGAAATTTACGTTTTTTATGTTTTAATTACCTAAATATTCTAGAAAAATCTTTAAAAATCTAAAATAGCCTAAAAATGATTCTAAATAAATATTTACATAAGTAAATATACTAAGAAATTTATTTTCTAATTAACTAAGAGAATACTCTAAAGTAACTTAATATTTAAAATAATCTATAATAAATATAATAATATAAAATACACACAAAATACCTATTTTGGGTGAGAGGGTTTACAATCTATCCAACTTTCAAAAATTTTGTCCACAAAATTAAAAATAATTAATAATTTGTTAAATCTTTCACATTCGTATCTAAGTCAAGTCAATCGCAATCTTCTTAAAAATTTAAATGACAAAATCTAATCAAATCCATCATAATCTCTTCAAAATTAAAATTACCATTGTTTAAATCAAAATTTAACCTATCATAAACTCTTCTAGATTTTTAAAAAATTAACATCCAAATTTAATTCAAATTTATATGACATCTTGAATATTTAAATAATCCACATCAAATTTTATATCACAATTTTCAACTATCATAATCTCTTATACATTTTAAACAATTATAATGAAATCTTATTCCTATATTTTTACTTAAGAATTTTGTACTCTTCAAATTTTAAATTTAATTTCTATTATCAATATTTCAAATAGGTGATCCAACAATCAAAATTTAACTTTTAATTCAAATCATCAAATTATAAAATTTTGAATTCAATCCATCAATGTTCATGTTTAGAGTTATATATTTTTTTCACTCAAGATTTAAATTATTAATTTGAATCTCCAATATTCAAGATTTAAATCATGTGCACAAATTATAAATATTTGGTCTGCAATATCAAAATTTTAAAATTTATTCTATAAGGCATTCTTATCTTTAAAGTTAAATCATCATAATCTAAATCATTCTTCTAAAAATTTTCAAAATTAAAATAACTTAAATCTCTCAATCTAATCTCACTTGATCACAATCTAAAATATTTTACCTCAAGTTGACAATGGAACTTCTACCCAACTTAGAATTTACCTATCTATCACATAGGCTATATATTTAAGAAAAACTTTCTCAAATTATTTAATCGTGTTATTCAATCCACAAAATATCTTACATGTTTTATGTCTTAATTACAAAAGATAGTCACAAAGTAATGTGATTGGCCTATAGGGTATATCTCGTACTCTCCGTGTATCAAACTTATACCAAGCACGAGTATTCGTCTTTCCGAAATAGGGGAAGACGAAAAACAATGATAAAGAAATTAAGGAGGAGGTGATAGAATACAAGTACGGAATTCAAGACGATTAAAGAATTCAAAAAGAGAGTTGTAAGAGCAGTTGCGAATGAGATCCTATTTTGGTAAATTCCTATTCACATGCTCATATCAGTACAATTATGTAACCGATAAGATATGCTCGGACATGTCTAAAGGCAAGTATATTCGTCTAACATGCTGAGTCAACTATATCTCAATCCATGTAAAGTAGTCATGCAAAGAGCGAACCAAGTGCATTAAGGTTGAGCAGACCACAATATACTGATTCTGATTTAGATAATATATTAGTAGGCGTCCCCAATAACACATATGTCATGAACAAGCTCGATAAAAGAATAAGCTTGCAAAACTAGGTTATAAAATAGCAACATAAGCGGAGGTAGTCCAGAAAATATAAGTACGCTGGATTATGATGGAGGAAGGTACAGAATAATTTAAGTTCATTAAGAAGACCGATGTTGTGCCTCTACAGTTTCCGTACTAATTTCTAGTCTAAGTCTATAGTCGATTAAATGGGGATATGGGCCTCTAAGTTCTACAGTCTGGATAAACACTATCTTCTTATACAAGCCTATAGTTGATATCATTCAATTATACTTTATTAATGGATCAAAAGGACTATATGATACAAGGTTATGAGACATACTACCCAACTTATAAGAATTAAACTAATAGTGTTATTAAGCAATATAGTGTATATACCTAGTAGAAGTCACCTTTCTAACCCCTATTAAGCACGAAAAAAAGATAAGATTGACATTGTGAAAGGATCAAGCAAGATGCAATACAAGCAGTCAAATAATAATATGAAATAAAATCAAGGGAGGTGATTAAATTAGTAGATGAGATCCTATACTCTAATCCTATGCGTAGGCTTGCTCCATACATTAACGTAACCAAGACAATATGCTCTCGACCTGTATGGGCCACCACAAAAATATGTCATGCTCCAGTCCTAAAATATATAGGACCAGAAATACGTAAGCATGCCAGCCGTATGTATATGGTAACTCCAATATATAGATACCATAATACACACGTACACTGTAATATAAATAATAACTCACATATGGTATATATATTATCACAAGTCACAGGGCATAACTAGATCTCATCCACAAAATCAAATAACCAATCAACTATATAACTGAATCAAGTATAAAATGCTTGATAAGAACAAGTAGTTGGGTGGAGACAAATCCACTACCAAACTAGAATATAAGAAAAACAAAATAAGAATATCTAATGATCAATAAGACTCGAAGAGAAGACCTCCTAGAAAGAGAGAGAAGTAGTAAGTCCTGATCTATTCTCCTGCGAATAGTCAAGATCGTCTACACCTGGAAAGGGACCAGGTCCTCAGAGGAACGTAACAAGATACATAGAAGCATGCAAATTAAATACAGTAAAACATGCATAATAGACAAAAAATATATAAGTACGCTATACTAGATAATCTATATGAAAATGCATAGTGAGGACAACCTTTCGATGTATGGGTAGGTGTAGGATACTCTATCTATCTCATAACTCACACACAAGTCCATGAATATCATCAGCCATCATACCGCAATGGTAGCGACCATCGTGACACCATCAGCCGACATACCGCGAGGGTAGAGACCATCGTGACACAACTCCCATAGTGCATGCTAGTTACTACGGTTTATCAGAGTGGGTAGCCCATACGTCTACTGATTGTCCTTCCCTCCCATGATACTATGTGTCAAATATGTGTAAACATATATAGTATATAATTATGATCGAAAGAAAACACATATATAATGAATATATAAAATATAATAAGCATGCAAAGTACTGTAAGCAATTTGGCAAGGTATCTTGCCTGGTCTGAAAATGAATGAAGTCCCAACTCAAGGCGCCGTCCGATCTACCCGTCACATAAATTAAACAAGTTAGGTTACAAAAGTGGATAAATAGATTTCTCCATTTTAATCTATTTTAATTTTGAATAATATAATCTAAACTAGTATTTAATCTTATTATAATCTGATTTTATTATTAAGGTCTAATTTTGGTCCAAAGAAAGTCAACTTTATGGATTTGTGATCCGTGACACACAAATCGAGGCATCCGTTGACCAAAAAGTCAACCAACTCAAATTCTAGATTTGTGTGTAAAATCTTACAGATTTTAGCGCTACATGAACGTCGGAATTGACGGTTTCATAAAATCACAAGTCGGTAAAGAGTTATGTCCACAAGGACGCACAGATGACAGTTTTTGGTGATTTTTTATTTACGTCTACGTTGTACAAATTTTATAGTAGATTAAACTTGCATATTAAATTCTAGAAAAATAATATTTTGGAAGCTCATTATGTCAAATTTTTGAAACTTTAAATGGCTCATAATTCTGAGTTCGGAATCTCCCAAAATCTTAAAAATACAAAAATGCGTCTAGTTTCGGACAACTGACACTTTTAGATTTTTTGAAAAAATAGGTTCATAAATTATTAAAATAATTTATATATTCAGAAACTAACCTTGATATGGTTCTAAGAAAAAAATTGGAGCACATTTGAGTCCGAAGCTAGAAAATATCGTCTTTTTAAGTCGTCATAACTACTAGAAAATGAGACTGAATTTATGACAAATTTTGACTTTTTTGGACAAAAAGAGAGGAATTTGGGGAAGAAAATTATGAAGGATGAGGTATTTATAACGGTGGACACTACTTAATTAAATTTGACTAGAATTGGCTAATTTGGATATGATTAGGATGAGTTTAGATAAAGATATGATATGCATGAAGTTGCTTTCCTAGTAGGTTCAGGATTTGAATTAATTTAAAATAGAGTTTGAGTTTATCTTAATAATTTATAAACTTAAATAGAATTAAAGATAATATAAATAATTATATATAATCTTATTAATATCTATTAACACTAAATTAGCATCTATCTAATATTAAGATTATATATAACCAAATAAATCCTAAATAATTTCAAAAATCCAAATAAATTTCTTAAAATTCTACGTAAATTACAGAAAAATATAATTAAATATTTTAACCTAAAATAAATATTTGGTAGTAATAATATGCAAGTATGGTCTCATAGTAAATCATGGAAGTTCTAGAAATTTATGTTTTCTATCTTTTAATTACCTAAATATTCTAGAAAAATCTCCAAAAATCTAAAATAGCCTAAAAATAATTCTAAATAAATATTTACATAAGTAAATATACTAAGAAATTTATTTTCTAATTAACTAAAAGAATACTCTAAATTAATTTAATATTTAAAATAATATATAATAAATATATTAATATAAAATATACACAAAATATATATTTTGGGTGAGGGAGTTTACACTTGACTTGCGCAACATGATCAATCATAAGCGCAAATCGAGGAAGTCAACTACGGTATATGAAGTGTCCTCCCTAGGGTATCACTGTACCAATATTATCATCAACTGCTACTGTAAGAAAGTAGTAGTACCCACAAATATGTAGTCGATATTCCAGCGGTTGCAACCAAAGGCAACCACCCGGCTACAACCCGAAGAACTGGTGTAAGCACTAGAGGCAGAGGAGATGCCCCTTGCCTTATGTTATTCTGCTCGAAAGACCGACAAGAGTTTGAGGAAAAAAGTACGACGTCTACCATCCTATCCATTTCTTCCCATGTGAGAACATCATACATATCAGGGGACGATCACGAGGGCCCCAACGATCAACATTGCCTCAAAACCCTCGAGGCTATGATGCATACCATGAGTGCGTCAATGCATGCCTTGACCCAAATAATGCTGGAGATCAAGACGAATATAGCCTCACAACCAGCAAGGGCCTCTGGTCAAGCAAGCCTGGACTCCAGGACAAATGGGAATTCAAATACAACCCCTCTACCCGATGGCGGCAATCATCACCTGCCCGGATTATTTGCTCCTTTCGCAATCAATGAAGCATAGGAAGTAATGCGGGAGGTACGAGAACTCTAAGCTCGCTTAGACTCAATTGGCAACCAGGACTCATTAAGAGAGCTTAGGATCCGACAACCTGTATCCCCTCGAGTAGAGAGATGTACCATACCCGCCCAAGTACAATTCCTTTAACTTGACTATGTTTGATGAAAAGATATCTCCCCGTCAATTTATGTGTTACTTTGAGACGCCAATGGGGCATTTGCCTCACAATGATTCTCTCTTAACCAAGCTTTTTATCGGGACATTATCTGGAATAGCTTTTGATTGGTTCTACAGCCTTCAGAACAATTATATTTCGTCGTTTGACGACCTCAAAGGTCTTTTCCTTGCTCGGTTCTACGATAGAGGAAATAACATAACGATGTCCTCTTTAATAGATATCACACAAAGGTAGAAAGAGTCTATACGATAATTGTCATGACCCGTACCCGGTATAGGGATGCAAGTCGGGAACAACACCCAGCCTACGCTGCAGCATCGACGGTAGAATGCTGTCTTGGTCAACTATACTATCTAAACATCTCACAATAATATAAAATCTGTCAACAATATCTCAACACAAAACTCAATCATAATTCTAAAGTACGAGAAGATATCATGGGAGTCTAACTATACATTCAAACTATATAAAAATAATAACAATATCCAACTCTAAAATATAACCCAAAAATAAATCCAGTACCAAAATGCTAAAGAGAACTAACTATGCTAACAAGTGATACCGGCTAAAACTCCCGACAGTCACTCCAAAACTAGTGGGTCCAAGTCTGCATCATCTATAGGTCGAAGTCCATAGTATGTCGGACACCAATCTTCCAAATCATCTGAAAAATATTTTCCAGTCAGAAATGGAGCGAAGTACATCTCTAACAGCAGTTCTAATCAATGATATAAACTATGTAACAATAAATAGATATGAATATACAAGATGCCATATATATGTACAAGAGATAAGCAATACAAGAAATACTGGAAATAAATACAAGAATGAGCAATATGGAATGAACAAGAAATAATAATGACTAAGTGAGTGAGTACCAGCTTTAACATGTGATTGGCTTGGAAACTTGATACAAGATTTATGGCCTGGCTAATCATACGTGCGGTGTATGATTAATACTATTCAAGAATAAAACTTAATACAAGAAGGGTATGATCACATATCTACACTACATACTCCCCAACCCCGACTGGTATAGTGGATCCAACCATGGTAGGCTATGGCATAGAATTCCCTAGGAAGGTAGCAAGTGTCTCCGAGAATCAGTGTCTGTATATATACAAGAAGAACAATGAAACAAGGCTTGCACAAGATACACCATATATACCAAAGAATAATATCTCATGACAAGATTCAGATATACCTATCCGTGTAACCATCGTGTCAAGAAATTGAGGATATCTATACTACATACAAGAGACATAGATGATATCATAAATGAGAAACTATCAGAGAATGTTGTAAACTCCCTCGACCAAATTTAGGGTTATTAGTTTAGATTGAGATACTAGGATTTGATTTGGTGACAATTAGAGTTTAACACAGTACTTTAGAATTAATGTGCAATAATTATGTGACTTAATACACCTTACCGTTGCTTCGATGTTTGGAGCGCTACACAAGTAGTTACCTTCAAACAAATTTTATACACATTTTCTAGACATGCCAGACTACCCATCTGACCCTTGTGTAAATTTTAAATACTTAATATTGTATTTTATTTTAGCTGTGCAATATTCGTTACAAATGTCCACGTATAACTCCAATAAACCCAATTTCTCATAATTTTCGTTCCAATCGAAATTGGAGGCACAACCTCAACCCAATTCCATATAATCCAAATTATGGCATTTACCTATTCTGAGCCTGCTACGCCCATGACACTTGTGTCCCACCCAATTTTAATCCCATGTGTTTTTAATTGACAAAAGAACACCTTGTACAATTGTTTTAATTAAATTAAAATTAGAGACCAATCTTACCTCAAAGCTAGACCTAACCAAGCCCATGTATACCCTACACCCTTTTATGAGGACAAGCCCCCACCCCAAAGAGTCCAGGCTGGCCCAAACTTCGAGGACAACCCATATTTCCCTCTTCCTATATAAATACACATTTTCTCCTAATTGAAACCCTAGAAACTTAAACACCTAGCCAACTCCTCTTCAACCCGAGCACCCCTCTCCCTTCCCTGACCGAACAACGCCACCACCACCTCAGGCCGCCACCACCACAACCCTCTTCCGCCTGCACTTCCCCCTTCCCTGACCGAACAACGCCACCACCACCCCTAGGCCGCCTGCACCGACTGCTACTGCCATCATCACCATCCCCTCCACTATCATTAATACCCTAGCAAACCCGAGCACCCCATTTCCCCTTTCCTCGACTTCCAAACCACCACCTCCAACGCCGCCTGACACCGCCACTAGACTCATCGATCCACCACCCCAATACCACCTGCAGCCAACCACCTACACCGACCGCCTCCACCCTCACCATTATCAACGTCGCCATTATCACCAGCATCAACCCCATCCTTACCCGATCCCAACGGCCCCTAGTCGCCTGAACTGCCTGCCCGCACCACCAACCCCTACTGCTAGCCCAACCCCGATCACCCTACGACCCTGAACAACCGTCATCAACCGCCAGCAACCGCTGCTACTACCGCTGTTGTGACTGCTACACCCGCTACCGCTGTTTGCCCGTACGATGACTAGAGCTTCGTCGATCGCCGAAGTACGTACGTCGATGAGACAGAACCCCCCTCTTGACCACGACTAGGTAAATATTGTATTACCTCTTTTCTTTATTATGTCATTGTGTCTTTATGGCATTGTGTCGTTGTGTCGTGTGTCGTTGATTGGACATGAGTTAGGTAATGTGAAACCCTATATATGTGTGTATGTATGTTAACTAGATTAGTTAGTAATTAATAGATAATAATTACCCAAATGATATGACTTGTTATTAAGGACTTGTATTTCACCTAAACACCTAGACATAGACCAAGTACACTGTAACATGAGAAATAAGGACATGTAATTATACAAAACATAAGTTGTTTCGTAACTACATAACCTTGGTAATGTATTATCGTAAGGTACACGGTAACTGAGGACAGGATAAGTGTGCATCTTAGCTACGTGCATACGCGACTCTGTAGTCGACCAGCCGTGACCCTTGCGTCAGTACCTAATAGCAGCATCGTAGTTTTGTGTATATTACTTTAGTGTCTGATAATAGAATTTGCTATATTATATTGTATATTTAGGGTTACTGGACCAGCCAGGAGATACTTCAGGAGCAGGCTATTGGCATTCACAGCTTGAGGACCCAGGCAAGATACCTTGCCATATTTACTGTTTAATATAAAATATGCAAATATTGTATGATATCTTGTTGCTTTGTTTTATACAACTGTGCGCATCCGAGATTGACTCAGGTGCAGTCGACAGATACGTTAATGAGTAGTGTACTTGACCTAGTCACTAGCAGACTCACCCCCATTAGGAGGATACTTTGATATCTTCCGAGACCTGACACTCTTACATGTTTCACGGTGATAAATTCATATTGGGATGCGGGTTCGCGTACTCGACTAGCTATCGGTGCGTGTGACATGCATCACGGTTAGTGCGTAATTCAGGATTTTGTATTAGTAGAGACTTGGCATATAGATACGTAGTATGCACGTCGAGTATTCGACTTGTATATTTACATTGGACGGGGAGAACAACTAGTCGGTGTATGGGATACACACATTGGACTCCATAATATCCAGAGGAGCCACGGATCCAATGACTCCCTTTATGCAGATTTTCCGTTCTTCGGAGCGATATGGACATTATATACTATACAGATTTCTCGTTCTTTGGAGCGGTATGGACGTTATATACTATGCAAATTCCCCGTTCTACGGAGCGGCATGGACGTTATGCCTACGCCTACCCATACGTACCAACGTTGTCCTCACATTGTATTCACTTAGATGGTTAGCACACCATTTATTTCATTTCATTTTATTTTATTTTATTTTATTTTATTTTATTCAGTATTTATATATATGGCATGCTTCTATGTATCTTGTTACGTCCCTCTGAGGACCTGGTTCCTTTCCAGATTTGGATGAGGCATATTATCCCATAGTGTACGACCCCGGACATGAGACTAGGTACGCCACCGTGAAGGAGCTAGAGGTGCTATCGTCAGAGTTTTCGTGATCATTTGGTAGGCCTTCTGCCTAGGATTGGGAGCATCATTATCTAGTCAGCCGATGCCCTAGTCATTACTCTTTTTATCTGTCATTCAGTAATTTTATTTTGTCATAGCAGTGGGTTTGTCCCCACCAAACATTATTGGTTGTACTATGATATTTGAGACTGGAATTATTTTCCATTATTTATTCTAGTACTTTGGTTATATTTTTGGATGAGATTAGATTACCTGTTGATGTTGATATTGGACTTGTTAGTATTTTACGACAGCGGAGTACTCTTCGTAGGATCTATTAAATTGGGAAATCCTTCGGAGACGTATTAGCTGGCTATTGCCACGTGGCCTGGTCCCGTATATTTTTGGGACTGGGGCGTGACATGGTTTTAGTGGTGGCCTATGCAGGTCTTCTTTATCGCTTGTGGTATGGTAACATGCCCAGCGAACCTGCAATAGGATAGAAATTACTAGGTCTCATCCACTTTGATTACGTCTTTGAACTTTCTTCGTATTACTTATTAATATCTGTGTCATGTTTGTTTGATTCTGTACTCTTTTAATGAAGTCCTATCTCTTGCAGCAAGATGAACTTGTACAGTGGACGAGGAGCACCAAATGTCGTGGTGCCAGCCGATACTACCCGGAGAGAGGAGATATCACAGGTACCACCTGGAGGGCAACCACCACAGGCCCCACAGATATATTGGTGCGAGACTTCTCAGGGCGATCCTACACAACAGCACAAGGAACAGACTTCCCAAACGATCCCCACGTAATATTTTGAAGGCCAGACTTTGGGGGCTATGCCGATGCCATAAACCGAGAGGCCGACATCTGAGAAGATACCTACTGCACATCCAGAGGTTCTATTATCACCACCTCTACCCTATCTATCCCAGATGCCACAATCAGATGGACAACCACAGTTGCTTCAGTTCTTCCAAACTATGATGCAGGCATAGTGGCATCAGACCGAGATATTGAGATAGAGTTTGATAGCAGTTCTGGAGAGGACACCTATTGTCACGCCCCAGTCCCAAAAATATGTAGGACTAGGACACGTAAGCATGCCAGCCGCATGAATATGGCAACTCCAATATATGGAAACCAAATCCATACGTACGCTGTATTATGAACATCAAATCCACAATTGGTATAATATATGTCACAAGTCACATGGTATAATCTAAATCTTATCCACAAAAATCAATATAAATATATAACCAGTATCTATAAAACTAGATCTCAATAAGAAGTATCTAAGGAGGATAGTTGGATGGAAACAAATCCACTACCAACTCGAATATAAGAGCAATTATAATATGAGTACAACACAATGAACACTATATAAGTATACCAGCTAGCAATCACTGCTCGGAGAGAAGACATCCACGAAGAATCTATAACCATCCAAATCTGCGCTCCTGCAAATACTCAAGAACAGGTACACCTGGCAGGGGACCAGGTCCTCAGAGGGACATAATAAGATACTTAAACACATGCCAATAAAGTACTAAAATAAATATCCAATGGGTCGCCTAACCGTCTAAAGTGAATGCAGTTTAAGAACAACTTTCCCAACGCGTGGGCTATCTGGCTAAAATAGGATTGGCATAGTTCTCTTGGAGATCCAGGGGCCTACAAAGGCACGACGTCTTTCGAACACCGGAGGCCCGCCTTATAATAATATAATATATAGTGGTCATCATGACCGCGCATCTCCGGCGGAGCGTACGGGTTACACAAGGAAAGTGCAACGGAGCCCACACGTCTTACTTGTTGTTCTCCCCACCCCATGCTCTAAGTATGTCACATCCATGACACGATAACACCTCTAATAACTGCCAAGTCTACTAGCATGCCAAGTTTCTAACAGCAGTTATTCCTAATGCACGACCCACACGTACAGGAGGCCAACCCTGCACGCCAGTCCGTGATCTATATGAGACTCACAACTCGTGTAACAACTGTGTCACGGCCAATGAACCTAATGATGCTACATGATAATGGGGTAGTCTCATAAACAAGGTCAATGCAATACATAAATAAAAATATACCGCGACGACACAGTCGCACGCATTTTATATAACAGTTAAAGTATATGAACTAAAGACAGAAAATAAAGATGCATGCAACATATGGAATATGAATAACAGTACAATGGCAAGGTATACTTGCCTGGCAAGGAAGCTGTAATGTACCAATAACCTGCTCCAGAAGTCGCACAGAATAAATCCAATATCCTATGTACATATGATATAATACAATAAAAACATTAGTCATTACCCTAGTGCGCACACACAACAATATTTACACTGGACTCAGGGGGTACACTAGGGGTAACACTAGTCATCTAACACGGTCAATTATGCGTTGAATTACGCGGGGTCTCATCTTCAAGTACTGTACGAAATCAGTCAGCCAACTGACTGGTGTCTATGCCAGTACGTTAATGTACGCAAGGCGAACAAATTCACAAGTTCTTAGGGTCAACATAGTCAAGGGCAAATACGGGATAGTCCACGGTGTCCTAGAGTCGTACAGTCTGAATTCATATAGTCCTAATTTTGGATGAGGGGGTTTACAATCTACCCAACTTAAAATAATTTTGTCCTCGAAATTAAAATAGGGTAGGGTTCTCTCTATCAAATCTTTATTGTTATAGTCTAAAGAATTCTCCTTAAGTTAACATTTACAGTTTCTACCCAACTTAGAATTTACCCATCTATCATCTAAGGCTATACACCTAAGAAGGCTATGTCCCAAATTATTTAATCATATTATTGAATCCTTGAAGTTTTTAACACCAAACATATCGTCCATGATATGCCCTTAATCATTTATAAAAGATAATCACCAAACAATGTGATTGGCCTATGGGGGATATCTAGTACTATCTATATATAAAACTTATACCAAGCAAGATGTTTCGTCTTTTCAAAATAAGGAAAGACGTAGATCAATAAATAAGAGTTCAAGGGAGAAGTAATAGAATGCAAGTATAGGGATCAAGGCGTTTCAAGGAATCCAATGAGAATTATCAAGGCAGTTGTGGACTGAAATCCTATTTGGTAAATCCGTATTCGCATGCTCGTATTAGTACAGTTATGTAGCCGATACGATACGTTTAGACATGTCTAGGACAAGTATATTCGTCTACTAATCACTATATATCTCAATCCACGTAAAGTAGTTATGCGAAGGGCGAACCAAGCGCACTAAGGTTAGCTAGTCCCTAATACACTGATTCTAAAATGTATTATTGTGGGCCCCCAATAATACGTATGCCATGAACAAGCTCGATAAAGAATAATCTTGCAAAAACTAGGCTATAATAGCAGCATAAGTCAAGGTAGTACAGCAAATATGAATACGCTAGATTATGATGATAGAAGGTTCAAATTAATGCAAGTTCACAAAACAAGAACAAAATAAGCAATAATAATAAAGACTCTACAATCTCTACAGTTGTCATACTAATTCTTTGTCTAAGTCGCTAGTCGACCAAATAGGGACATGGACCTCTAAATTCTATCGTCTGAATAAACACTGTCGTCTTTGCTAGCATACAATTAATGTCATTCAGTTACACTTCATCAATGGATCACAGGGACTACGTGATACTAGGTGGTGAGGTATACTATCCAACTTAAAATAATTTAACTACTATTGTATTGTCTTGAGGATACCTACAAAAATAACCTTACACATGTACATAGAACAGAAACTTTTATTAGGGTCTCCTATTGCATTATATAGGTAAGGGTCAAGTGCTCATAGAACAGGTGTCAATCGTAGGGATAGAAGAGTTACTAGCCGTTAAGGGGAAAGGGATTTAACTCGTATCGAGCTATGGGTACAAATTTCGTGATTTAAAGCTAAGGGGTAATCATTAGGTCATAACCTAAGGGAACTACGCAACCTATCCAATCCCAACTATCACGTACAAAATTTAAAGTTCAAATTACCAAGCTATACCCTAGCAAACTATATGTCCTAACATAGAATAAGATCACTTGGCCTTCAATCATACGAGTTATGTGGCACGAGTTAAATGATGAAGAAAGAAGAATCATAATTTAGTCGTCATACAATTAGCGAACGCTAAGGTTGCAGGGGGACAAGATATGAAATCAAAAATAGAGGGCTCTAGATAGCATCATGGTTCTCTAAGGAGTGGCATGCTAGTTGCCATGTTCGGGGTATGATCAAGGGAAAGTGTTGATTACATTCCTCTAGGCTTCCTAGGGTGCTGTCTACTAATAACAAGACAATGACATAAGTTTTATAGTTCTCTAATACTATCCAATTATGAGGGTTAGGTTCAGTCCTAATGCTCAATATTGGTTCTCCATTGGTTCCTCAATACTAGGGTCAAATCATTATGGTAAAACTCCTAACTAACTCTAGTAGTGTCTATACTACTCTCAAGTCTTCCTAATACATCAGGGGGTAATGGTAAACCAATTCTAAAGATAAGGAATTCTAGGGTTCACTAAATATTCTAAACTTAGTGGTGTGTCTATATTCTCGTTGTATTCTTAATAGGTGTGCTACTCTAATTATCATCCTAATAACAGGGGTTCCTATATTCTAGCAGAAGGCCATATATACTCAAGGAACTTATTAGGGAACAGGAATCAAGCAGGATACAATTGTTTAAATAGAACGGATAGGAGGAAGATGAATCATAGTCAATTGTAGATGAGATCCTATACTCTAGTCCTAGATGCAGGCTTATTTGGTACAGTAACGTAACCGAGACAATATGCTCTCGACCTGCATGGGCCACCACAAAAATATGTCACGCCCCAGTCCCAAAAATACGTAGGACTAGGACACGTAAGCATGCCAGCCGCATGGATATGGTAACTCCAATATATGAAAACCAAATCCACACGTACGCTATATTATGAACATCAAATCCACAAGTGGTATAATATGTGTCATAAGTCACATGGTATAATCTAAATCTCATCCACAAAAATCAATATAAATATATAACCAGTATCTATGAAACTAGATCTCAATAAGAAGTATCTAAGGAGGATAGTTGGATGGAAACAAATCCACTACCAACTCGAATATAAGAGCAATTATAATATGAGTACAACACAATAAATACTATATAAGTATACCAGCTAGCAATCACTGCTCGGAGAGAAGACATCCACGAAGCATCTATAACCATCCAAATCTGCGCTCCTGCAAATACTCAAGAACAGGTACACCTGGCAGGGGACCAGGTCCTCAGAGGGACATAATAAGATACTTAAACACATGCCAATAAAGTACTGAAATAAATATCCAATGGGTCGCCTAACCGTCGAAAGTGAATGCAGTTTAAGAACAACTTTCCCAACGCGTGGGCTATCTGGCTAAAATAGGATTGGCATTGTTCTCTTGGAGATCCAGGGGCCTACAAAGGCACGGCGTCTTTCGAACACCGGAGGCCCGCCTGATAATAATATAATATATAGTGGTCATCATGACCGCGCATCTCCGGCGGAACGTACGGGTTACACAAGGAAAGTGCAACGGAGCCCACACGTCTTACTTGTTGTTCTCCCCACCCCATGCTCTAAGTATGTCACATCCATGACACGATAACACCTCTAATAACTGCCAAGTCTACTAGCATGCCAAGTTTCTAACAGTAGTTATTCCTAACGCACGGCCCACACGTACAAGAGGCCAACCCTGCACGCCAGTCCGTGATCTATATGAGACTCACAACTCGTGTAACAACTGTGTCACAGCCAATGAACCTAATGATGCTACATGATAATGGGGTAGTCTCATAAACAAGTTCAATGCAATACATAAATAAAAATATACCACGACGACACCGTCGCACGCATTTTATATAACAGTTAAAGTATATGAACTAAAGACAGAAAATAAAGATGCATGCAACATATGGAATATGAATAACAGTACAATGGCAAGGTATACTTGCCTGGCAAGGAAGCTGCAATGTACCAATAACCTGCTCCAGAAGTCGCGCAGAATAAATCCAATATCCTATGTACATATGATATAATATAATAAAAACATTAGTCATTACACTAGTGCGCACACACAACAATATTTACACTGGACTCAGGGGGTACACTAGGGGTAACACTAGTCATCTAACACGGTCAATTATGCGTTAAATTACGCGGGGTCTCATCTTCAAGTACTGTACGAAATCAGTCAGCCAACTGACAGGTGTCTATGCCAGTACGTTAATGTACGCAAGGCAGACAAATTCACAAGTTCTTAGGGTCAACATGGTCAAAGGCAAATACGGGATAGTCCACGGTGTCCTAGAGTCGTACAGTCTGAATTTATATAGTCCTAATTTTGGGTGATGGGGTTTACACCTATCACATCACCTGTACCACCACCTCTACCAGTTCAGACATGTGGTATTGTACGATGGTTCAGACAGATGGGTCCGGATACTTTTTTGGGCAACGAGACTGTAGAAGAGATCTTCGATTGGGTCACCAACACAGAGATGCTACTAGAGGCTTCACAACTGCATCCAGACCTTTGGATGACCGCAGTTAGGGCCCAACTGAAAGGCAACGCCCATCACTGGTAGGATTCTATTGAGCGCAGTGTAGGCAAGAACCAGACATGGGAACAGTTCTTAGAATACTTCAATGCGAAGTATTTCTCGACTACAGTCAGAAATGCCCTGTACTTCCATTTTCTATATCTAGAACAAGGGAACATAACTGTAGACGCATATAATACAGAGTTTAGCCATCTTAGCAGATTTGGTGCTATCTTGATACCCAACGATCTAGAGAAAGCCCAGAGATTCCATCATAGTCTCACTTTCGAGCTGTAGAGGTATACCACCACCCAAGCGAGGATTTCTTATGAGGAGGTTCTTTTATAGGCAAGGATCCAGGAGCTATCGGCAGAGGAGCA
Organism: Iris macrosiphon; assembly: GCA_036927795.1. Classification (NCBI taxonomy): domain Eukaryota; kingdom Viridiplantae; phylum Streptophyta; class Magnoliopsida; order Asparagales; family Iridaceae; genus Iris; species Iris macrosiphon. Next base: position 99,015,448 of record JAYESA010000005.1, on the reverse strand, counting down.
AGACGTTCCAACACGACCACACCAGCCAGAGCCCAGACTGGAGCAGGAGTACCGATCCGTCATCCCGGAGCACAGACATATCAAAGGATAGCACCATACCAGCAAAATAAGCTTCCGACTTATAACTACTATGGTAAGAGAGGACATTTCCAGAAGTACTGCCGAAAGAGACTGGGGATATGCATGATTTATGGAGCAAGCCAGCACCACGCCCGAGACTGCCCATAGCGTAGAGATATAGCACCGCAAATAGGACCGAGGCTAGCAGCACCAGCCCCGAGGATACTACACCCGCCAGGAGGTCAACGTCCACCAGCACCTAGAGGATTTCAGAGAGAACCACCCTGGTCCCCATAATAGGCACAGTTTGATCGAGCCAGACAGCAGACCAGGGATAGAGGCACGGACAGGCCTTTGCACTAGCAGCTACTGAGAAGGAAACAAAAGGGAAAGTTATCACAGGTACCATTTTAGTTGCATCATTACCTACGACTGCATTATTTGATTCTGGAGCTACACTATCTTTTATATCTAGTAGATTCGTAGCTATGCATAGAGTAGCTACTTCTCCCTTACCTAAGAGTTGGAAGATTCTTACCGGAGGAGGCATCGTGTCGATTACCAGCACTATTAGAACGTGTTCGGTAGTCGTGTGTGGTAGAGAGATGAGAGCACGATTTTTGGTATTACCCATGCCATACTTTGACGTTGTGCTAGGCATGGACTGGTTAAGCCAGTATAATGCCATAATGGATTATCGGAAGGGTAGCATCACTTTTAGATCGCCAGATCAATCGGAGTTCTAGTACATATGAGGGACCGTCGAGCAAGGAGTAGGACAGATAGATGGAGCTTACATGGCTATGGAGATGGTATTCCCACCGATAGTTGCAGAATTCAAAGATGTTTTCCCGGAGGAGTTGCCAGGCTTACCGCCAGATAGAGACGTGGACTTTACTATTAAGCTAGTACCCGGAGCAGTACCGGTATCTTCAAATATATACCGATTGGCGGAGAAGAAACTAGATGAGCTGAATCTATAATTAGAGGAGTTGCAGAACAAGGGATTTATCCATCCTAGTGCATCACCCTGGGACAGTACGTATGTTCATTGATTACAGAGCCCTTAATGCTTTGACTATTAAGAACAAGTACCCCCTACCGCGGATTGATAATTTGTTCGACCAGCTGACAGGAGCAGTGGTGTTCACAAAGATCGACTTGAGATCGGGTTATCATCAGGTGAAGGTGCAAAGAGAAGACATTCCAAAGATAGCATTCAGGACTCGTTATGGTCACTACGAGTTCTTAGTGATGCCTTTCGGACTGACGAATGCGCCTGTCATATTTATGAACTTGATGAACATAGTCTTCCACTAATACCTAGACTAGTTCATGGTAGTCTTTATTGATGACATCTTGGTGTATTCGAAGATCTACGAGGAGCACGAAGAGCACTTAAGGAAAGTATTGAAAACACTAAGGCGAGAGAGGCTTTATGCTAAGATGAGCAAGTGTGAGTTCCTTCTAGATCGTGTCGCTTTTCTTGGACACGTTATCTCAAGAGATGGTATTTTAGTAGATTCGGTGAAGATTTTATCAGTAGAGACATGGCCAACCCCTACCAATGTCTCAGAGGTGAGAAGTTTCCTAGGACTTGCCGGATATTACTGGAGGTTCGTGGAGAACTTCACGAAGATCGCAGAACCGATGACCCTCTTGACCCGTAAGGAGCAGGAGTTCACCTGGACAGAGGAGTGTCAGATGGCGTTCGATGAGCTGAAGAAGCGTCTGACTACGGTACCTATCTTGACCATACCTTCTGGACCCGGAGGATTCGTTATCTATAGCAATGCATCCGGAAAAGGATTAGGATGCGTCTTAATGCAACATAGAAAGGTTGTGGCCTATGCCTCTAGGTAGTTAAGGACCCATGAGAAGAACTATCCCACACATGACTTGGAGCTTACTGCAATGATCTTTGCTTTAAAGCTTTGGAGGCACTACCTATACGAAGAAAGAGTGAAGATATTTACATATCACAAGAGCCTAAAGTACGTCTATACCCAGAAGGACCTGAACCAAAGATAAAAATGTTGGCTCGAGGTGATAACAGACTTTAAGATTGAGCTACAGTACCACCCGAGAAAGGCTAATGTAGTAGCTGACGCATTGAGCAGAAGACCTATGGCATTATTTTTGACTATCCAGCAACATCTGTTGAGAGATCTAGAGCAGATGGGTATAGATATCATTATGCCCGGAATAGATGGACAGTTGTCGAGTTTTCAGTTGCAATCGATATTAGTTGAGAGGATCAAGACTGCTTTGCCAACAGATGCTAGATTTCAGAGGCTTCGACAGAGGACAGAGGCTGAAATACAGACGGGATTGCATATACATAAAGACGGGACTTTGAGATGTAGAGATCATCTCTATGTTCCAAATGGAGAACTTTGTCAGGAGCTGATATCGGAGGCACACAGTTCAACCTACTCTATTCATCCAGGAGGTACAAAGATATACAAAGACTTAAGGCAGTACTACTGGTGGCATGGAATGAAGAGGAAAATAGCCCACTTTGTGGTGAAGTGCCTGGTGTGTCAGCAAGTAAAGGCTGAGCATCAAAGGTCTGCAGGTTTACTTCAACCGCTCCCAATATCGGAGTAGAAATGGGAGAACATCACTATAGACTTTGTTACGGGCTTTCCGAGGAGTCCTAGTGGTCCCAATACAGTATGGATAATCATAGATTGACTCACCAAGTTCGCTCACTTTTTACCCTTCAGAGTTGGGCAATCTACAGAGGTCTTAGCAGATATGTACATGAGGGAGATTGTGCGACTGCATGGAGTTCCAATTAGTATAGTATATGGCAGGGATACGAGATTTATATCTTATTTTTGGCAGAGTATGCAAGAGAGTCTCGGTACCCGCCTAAAGTTTAGCACATCGTATCACCCGCAGACAGATGGCCATTCCGATCACACCATTCAGACGTTGGAGGACATGTTAAGAGCATGCATGCTCGATTTTGGTGGATCATGGAAGGACCATTTGCATTTGGTTGAATTTTCCTACAATAATAGCTATCAAGCGAGCATTCAGATGGCTCCCTATGAAGCACTATATGAAAGGAAATATCGTTCCCTAGTATGTTGGAGCGATATAGGCGAGAGCAGATTCTAGGGCCAGAGTTGGTTGTTAGTACAGTAAAGAAGGTAAAGAAGATCCAAGGGCACCTGCGAGCAGCATAGGATAGACAGAAGCATTAGGCGAATGCGCATCAACAACCCCTAGAGTTCCAGGTTGGAGATCATGTATTTCTAAAAATCTTACCTACTCGAGGGACTATCAGATTTGGAGGCAAAGGAAAGCTGAGTCCGAGGTACATTGGACCATTCGAGATATTAGAATGCATCAGAGAGGTTTCTTACAGGTTAGCCTTACCATAGACTTTGGAAGGAGTCCATGACGTCTTCCATGTATCTCAGCTAAGGAGGTACATGCCAGATCTGAGTCATGTGCTTGACCATTCAGAAATCACAGTCGGCCCGAGTTTATCATACCAAGAGGAGCCTGTTGAGATTCTCGACAGAAGCGAGAAGGTATTAAGAGGTCAGACTATCCCTCTAGTTTGTGTTGCATGGAGGTATCATGCACCAGGCGGGTCGACCTGGGAACGTGAAGAGGATATTCGACAGCGTCATCCCCATCTCTTCGAAGGCCTAGGTATGTAGTAGCATTTTAATTTCAGTCAATAGTTCTTACCATATATATGTTTTAATTTCGAGGACAAAATGCTCTAAGGAGGGTAGATTGTAAACCCCCTCGACCAAATTTAGGATTATTAGTTTAGATTGAGATACTAGGATTTGATTAGGTGATAATTAGATTTTAACACAGTACTTTAGAATTAATGTGCAATAATTATGTGACTTAATACACCTTATCGTTGCTTCGATGTTTGGAGCGCTACACTAGTAGTTACCTTCAAACAAATTTCATACACATTTCCTAGACATGTCAGACTATCCATCTGACCCTTGTGTAACTTTTAAATACTCAATATTATGTTTTATTTTAGCTACGCAATATTCGTTACAAACGTCCACGTATAATTCAAATAAACCTAATTTCTTATAATTGCCGTTCCAATCGAAATTGGAGGCACAACCTCAATCCAATTCCATATAACCCAAATTATAGTATTTACCTATTCTGAGCCTGCTACGCCCATGACACTTGTGTTCTACCCAATTTTAATCCTATATGTTTTCAATTGACAAAAGAACGCCTTGTGCAATTGTTTTAATTAAATTAAAATTAGAGACCAATCTCACCCCAAAGCTAGACCTAACCAAGCCCATGTACACCCTATACCCTTTCATGTGGACAATCCCTTACCCCAAAGAGTCCAGGCCGGCCCAAACTTCGAGGACAACCCATATTTTTCTCTCCAATATAAATACATATTTTCTCCTAATTGAAACCCTAGAATCTTAAACACCTAGCCAACCCCTCTTCAACCAGAGCACCCCTCTCCCTTCACCGACCGGACAATGCCACCACCACCTCAGGCCGCCACCACCACAGCCCTTTTTCGCCTGCATTTCGCCCTAGCCGCCGGACCACCCCCAGGCCGCCTGCACCGACTGCCACCGCCATCATCACCATCCCCTCCACCATCATCAACACCCTAGCAAACCCGAGCACCCCCTTCCCTCTTTCCTCGACTTCCAAACCACCACCTCCAACACCGCCTGACACCGCCACTAGACTCACCAGTCCACTACCCCAACACCACCTGCAGCCAACCACCTACACCGACCGCCTCCACCCTCACCATCATCAACGTTGCCATCATCACCAGCATCAACCCTATCCTTACCCGATCTCGACGGCCCCAGCCGCCTGAACCGCCTGCTCGCACCACCAACCCCCACTGCCAGCCCGACCCTGATCACCCCATGACCCTGACCAACTGCCAGCAACCACTAGCAACCGCTGCTGCTGCCGCTGCTGTGACTGCTGCACCCGCTGTCGCTGTTTGCCCCTACGACGGCTGGGCCGATCGCCGGAGACATAACCCCACTCTCGACTATGACTCGGTAAACATTGTATTACCTCTTTTCTTTATTATATCATTGTGTCTTTATGGCATTGTGTCGTTGTGTAGTGTGTCGTTGATTGGACACGAGTTAGGTAATGTGAAATCCTATATATGTGTGTATGTATGTTAACTAGATTAGTTAGTAATTAATAAATAATAATTACCTAAATGATATGACTTGTTATTAAGGAGTTATATTTCACCTAAAAACTTAGATATAGACCAAATGCACTGTAACATGAGAAATAAGGACATGTAATTGTACAAAACATAAGTTGTTTCATAACCACATAACCTTAGTAATGTATTATCGTAAGGTACATGGTAACTGAGGACAGGACACGTGTGCATCTTAGCTACATGCACACGCGACTCTGTAGTCGACCAGCCGTGACCCTTGTGTCAGTACCTAAGAGCAGCATCGTAATTTTGTGTATATTACTTTAGTGTCTGATGATAGAATTTGCTATATTATATTGTATGTTTCGGATTACTGGACCAGCCAGAAGATACTTCATGAGCAGGCTATTGTCATTCACAGCTTGAGGACCCAGGCACGATACCTTGCCATATTTACTGTTTAATATAAAATATGCAAATATTGTATGATATCTTGTTGCTTTCTTTTATACAACTATGTGAGTCCGAGATTGAGTCGGGTACAGTCGACGGATACGTCGATGAATAGTTTACTTGACCTAGTAACTAGCAGACTCACTCTCATTAGGAGGATACTCTGATATCTTCGGAGACCTGATACTCTTACATGTTTTACGGTGACAAATTCATATTGGGATACGGGTTCGCGTACTCGACTAGCTATCGGTGCGTGTGACATGTGATGAGAACATAAAATATCATATTTTTATTCCTTAATATATACTCCTTTATGCTCATTTAATGTCTAAAGATACTCATTACTTTTATATTTTGATCTAGGATGCAATTGGAGTCACTAAAAGTAAAATGGAGCTAATTATCAATTCTGGGCAGTTCTGATACCTTGTAGCAAAATGGTCATAACTTGCTCATCCGAAGTCCAATTGAGCAGTTCTGATAACCATTTCCCAACTTATTCAAAGATTTTATTTTATTGTTTGGGTTGTTGTAACTATTAGAGGATTTTTGGGAAGATATTGTGATCTTCAAACACTAATTTAGAGTCAATAAAAGGGATAGAGATCAGGAGGAAAGGAAGAACAACCCACAACTCTTCTTCCTCTTCTCCAATATTCTTTTGAAGTGTTCTTGAACATGTGGAGCTAAAAGTCTTGTTGGTCGAAGGAAACGGAAGCCTCGGAATGAATAAAAACTTGTGAGATCTAATCTGTGTTTATATTTTTGATTTGTGCTTTGAGTATCGAATATTTTCTTATGCATATTTTCATGATTATCTTGTTTAATGACTAGGATGCATACTAGTTTATTATTTATGACAATCTAATGCTAAATTAGATATCGAATCCGTAATTGTTCGATCCCTCTAATTTGTGAAGCAACCAAGATTTAATGAACTGCTTTGTTTTATTAGATCTTAGGAGAAAAACTTTTGACAAAATTAAATACAACCGCTTGTGTTTGTGTTATTTTGCTTCATCGATCTCATCGAGTTTAATACGCTACTAGATTAAACCTTTAGCGCTTGTCTGGGGTTTTTTAGTAGTTAAGGTTAATTAGATCGCTTGTTTTTAATTAATTGTGGCTGAAGGAGATAGGAAAATAATTCCATCGATTAATATTCAAAGTATGAATTAATATATACTTGCATCGATGATCAGTTTTAAGATTCCAATGGTGGATGTTGACTGAGACCAACATTTATTTCTTTGATTGTTTTAATACTTTAATTGTTTTTAGCTCTTCTTAATTTTCTTTTGATAAAAAACTCTCCCCCAATCTTATTTCACATAGCATAAAGATCAAACTAATTACTCTTCGTGGGAACGATCCTTACTCTCACTACTACATATCATTTCAAGAGTAAAGATTTTATTTTTGGGTGCCTACGACAGCACGTCAAATTTTGGCACCATTGCCGGGGAGTAATTTTAGTTGATTTTTGTGCTTTTTATGATCTTTATTTCGTTCTTGTGATCAAATAATTTTCTGTCTACTATCAAAAAAAAATTCGATAACAGGAAATGGCGGCAAATTCTCAAATATTTGGCACTTGGCTAGATCTTCCATGTAGGCATGCTGATGAGGTAAATGTTTCTTTCCTAGAACAACAAATTTCTTGTTTAACTTCTCTTGTTCGTCAGATGGTTGTAGGTAACATAAAAACAACAAAGGCTTGTGGAATTTGTCTAGTATCAGGACATCCAACCGATATGTGCCCAACTCTTCAAGAGGAGTCCAATGAACAAGTTAATGCGGAATATAGTTTTTCTGGACTACCAGAAATGAAGTATGATCCCTATTCAGACACGTACAACATAGGATGGAGAGATCATTCCAATTTCACCTATGGGAGTCAAGAATTAAATCAACCCGCAACTCAAAATTGCCCAAGTTACCAGCAATACAAGCAGCAATACCTACAACCAAGCCAAACTTCTAATTCTGGTATGTCTTTGGAAGATATTGTTAAGTCTATTGCCATTAATAACTTACAATTTCAACAGGAGACGAGGGCTAGTATCGAAAGTTTGAACAATCAAATGAGCCAAATGACAACTGCAATTAATAAGCTAGAGGCGCAAAGCTTGGAGAAATTACCATCTCAAACGATTGGAAATTCAAAAGAAAATGAATGTTCTATCTTTTTGAGAAGTGGTAAAGAGGTTGACATTCTAGAAAAAGAAGCACATGCATCGTCAAAACAAGACGAAGAGAAAAATATCGTTGCAGACACGAATATTCCTAATGACGATGTAGTGCCGAATGCAAAAGAAGTTTTTAAACTTAATGGAAAAGATGCAGTAAAAGTTGCCATCAGGGAGAATTTTGAGAAAGAACATGAGTTAGGTTTGAGTACTAACTTACATAAAACTGTTGCAGTGTTGAACGATCTTCCAAAAAGACAACAGTCAGGTAACATTCCATATATTTTGTTACCAATTTATAACAAAAGACCTTTACCTTCTGTTTTGCAGGGCTACATTCTAGACTTGAAACTCCTGCCTAGTTATATCAAGTGTGCATAGAGTCGAGCCAACGGCAATATTAAACAAAGGCGCTGCTTGGGAGGCAACCCAAGAGAAGTTTTTTTTATTCTCGCATTTTATTTTTTTGGTTATTTTGTCTTTTCTTTGCATTTAACCATACATTGGGGACAATGTCTGTTTTAAGTGTGGGGAAGGATATTTAATTTTCTTTAAGCAGTTTGAGTTTGTGTTTTCCTAAAAAAAAAAATTTAAATAAAAGAATTTTTTTTTTGTGGTTTTTAATATTTTTTGGTTGTGTATGTCATGAGTAAGATTCAACTAAAATTTGAAAGATTCATAACATGATTGAATAAGTAATTTTTTTTTCAACTTAGAATTAATTAGTCTAGTTATTTTTATTGAAAATGGTAGTATCTAAATTGGTAGACAAAAGCCAGTGAGGATTTGAGCCTTTAGACTGACACATCAGTCTCATTATTCTTTCATGAGAGATATTCTTCCACTAATTTGTTTCTCTAGAACTTGCTTTGATTCTCTTCGAGGTCACATTGACACGTGCATGCATGAACATGATTAAGGCCATCTTTGTTATACGTTACATAAGCCAAATGGCCTACCTTGTAATTAATTTTTTTTTGTTGAACCCCTTTGAGCTTTATTGCCTTTTTCTTGGTATACCCACATTACAAGCTTTCAACCTATAATATTTATACATTTACCCAAGTCGCAAACCTAGTGGAGCATTGTTGATCATTATGATATGTATGGGTGTACAAAAAAATAAGTGTGGGGGTGTCTAAATTTGTGGTTTGGTTACAACCAACAAAATGGAACATACTTTCATCCTCAAATTTTCTAAGTTCCATTATTGTTCAAAAAAAAAAAAAAGAAGAAGAAAAAAAAGGGGGTGAAAGTTGTTTTATATTGTTTAAATGCTTTAAAGCCAAATTGAAGAGATTGCAAAATGGAGTGATTGATTTTACATATTTTATATTGAGATTGAGTTGATTCATTTTTGCTCCACTAGTTTTGATGGCTTTTGAGCTACACTCCAAAATATATCCCACCTTAATCCTAAGCCATGTTATAACCCATAAAAAGTCCTTATGATTTATGTTATGCATGTGATCCCAGTGGTGGAGAATGAGAAAATATGCAAGCTTATGGTAGATCATTTCTTTTGGAATGAATTTGAGTGAAATATATACCTTCAAACACATGAGAGTTTAGTATTTATTCCGTGAGGGTCTACCTATTTAGTTTACTCCATTTTTCAAGTAAAAATATCTACTAAGTAATTAGAAGTTGTTTAAAAATATATGTTCATGATATGTTATGAGTTTTGAAGAGCTTGGTTATTTTTTTATTTATGATATTGCAACCTTGATTTCATTTTGGAAAAATAAATTAGAGTTTCGCCCGAGGACGAGCAAAGGTTAAGTGTGGGGGTATTTGATGAGAACATAAAATATCATATTCTTATTCCTTAATATATACTCCTTTATGATCATTTAATGTCTAAAGATACTCATTACTTTTATATTTTGATCTAGGATGCAATTGGAGTCACTAAAAGTAAAATGGAGCTAATTATCAATTCTGGGCAATTCCGATATCTTGTAGCAAAATGGTCATAACTTGCTCATCCGAAGTCCAATTGAGCTGATCCAAATTGATTCGGAAAGATAAGTGATAGAGGCACAATTTTACTGTTTTGAGTTTCCCGATATTCTGGCTGCATCATAGACCAAATCACGCTTGAAGATTGAGTTAACTATGTTGTGCACAAAAAGTGGAGCTGAAATAACCATTTCCCAACTTATTCAAAGATTTTATTTTATTGTTTGGGTTGTTGTAACTATTAGAGGATTTTTAGGAAGATATTGTGATCTTCAAACACTAATTTAGAGTCTATAAAAGGGATAGAGATCAGGAGGAAAGGAAGAACAACACACAACTCTTCTTCCTCTTCTCCAATATTCTTTTGAAGTTTTCTTGAACATGCGGAGCTAAAGTCTTGTTGGTCGAAGGAAACGGAAGCCTCAGAATGAATAAAAACTTGTGAGATCTAATCTGTGTTTATATTTTTGATTTGTGCTTTGAGTATCGAATGTTTTCTTATGCATATTTTCATGATTATCTTGTTTAATGACTAGGATGCATACTAGTTTATTATTCATGACAATCTAATGCTAAATTAGATATCGAATCCGTAATTGTTCGATCTCTCTAATTTGTGAAGCAACCAAGATTTAATGAACTGCTTTGTTTTATTAGATCTTAGGAGAAAATTTTTTGACAAAATTAAATACAACCGCTTGTGCTTGTGTTATTTTGCTTCATCGATCTCATCGAGTTTAAACTCTACTAGATTAAACCTTTAGCGCTTGTCTGGGGTTGTTTAGTAGTTAAGGTTAATTAGATCGCTTGTTTTTAATTAATTGTGGCTGAAGGAGATAGGAAAATAATTCCATCGATTAATATTCAAAGTATGAATTAATATATACTTGCATCGATGATCAGTTTTAAGATTCCAATGGTGGATGTTGACTGAGATCAACATTTATTTCTTTGATTGTTTTAATACTTTAATTATTTTTAGCTCTTCTTAATTTTCTTTTGATAAAAAACTCTCCCCCAATCTTATTTCACATAGCATAAAGATCAAACTAATTACTCTTCGTGGGAACGATCCTTACTCTCACTACTACATATCATTTCAAGAGTAAAGGTTTTATTTTTGGGTGCCTACGATAGCACATCAACATGCATCACGGTTAGTGCATAATTCAGGATTTTGTATTAGTAGAGACTTGGCATATAGATACGTAGTATGCACATCGAGTATTCGACTTGTATATTTACATTGGGTGGGAAGGACAACTAGTAGGCTTATGGGATACACACATTGTACTTTGTAGTATCCGGATGAGCCATGGATCCAATGACTCCCTTTATACATATTTCCCGTTCTTCGGAGCGGTATGGACATTATATACTATGCAGATTCCCCGTTCTTTGGAGCGGTATGGACGTTATATACTATGCAGATTTCCTGTACTACGGAGCGGTATGGACGTTATATACTATACAGATTCTCCATTCTACGGAGCGGTATGGACGTTATGCCTACGCCTACCCATACGTACCAAAGTTGTCCTCACATTGCATTCACTTAGATGGTTAGCACACCCTTTATTTTATTTTATTTTATTCAGTATTTATATATATGGCATGCTTTTATGTATCTTGTTACGTTCCTCTGAGGACCTGGTTCCTTTCCAGATTTGGACGAGGCATATTACCCCACAGTGTACGGCCCCGGACAGGAGACTAGGTACGCCACCGTGGAGGAGCTAGAGGTGCTACCGTCAGAGTGTTTGTGATCAGTTGGTAGGCCTTCTGCCTAGGATTGGGAGCATCATTATCTAGTCAGCCAATGCCCTAGTTATTACTCTTTTTATCTGTCATTCAGTACTTTTATTTTATCATAGCAGTGGATTTGTCCCCACCAGACATTCTTGGTTGTACTATGATATTTGAGACTGGCGTTATTTTCCAGTATTTATTCTAGTACTTTTGGTTATATTTTTGGATGAGATTAGATTACCTGTTGATGTTGATATTAGACTTGTTAGTATTTTAGAATAGCAGATTACTCTTCGTAGGATCCATTAAATTAGGAAATCCCTCGGAGATGTATTAGCTGGCTATTGCTATGTGGCCTGATTCCGTATATTTTTGGAACTAGGGCGTGACAAATGTACTCGCATAAAGTTCGGTAAATAGTATCACAGATGTCTGGTACGGTTCCTCGAAGGCCTAGATATGTAATATAATATCAATACAAGGTTTCAGAATAAAAATAAGTTAAACTAGTCAACTTCTAGGTCATAAAGCCATTTTTAAGTCAAAATAGTCAAACTAGGTCAACTCTATATCAAACTGGTCAAACTTGCTATTTCTAGGTTATATGAGTCTATCTCTAGGATATTTGGTCCATACACTATGAAACTAGGTCACACTAGCTATTCTAAGATACTAGGAAAATAATAGGATACCGTATCCTAAGATACGCAAGTTAGAGATATAAAAATATCATATATGTATATTCAAATAGTATTAAATATACTAATCCTAATTACAAATGCCAAGTGCATACCTTGGCTTTGAACCAACTCGGTATCGCACCACTAAACCCCCATCTTGATACCCAAATCCCGAATACCTTGAATATCCTCAATACCTTGGCATTTACCTTGGTATCTCAAGGTAATGCAACCTCACTCATAGCTCACTACCCAACACTAACTATATACTAATAGGTATATATATATATTAATCCAATAAAAACTACTAATATATACTAATTTGAATACCAACTATCAAACTAATCACTCACTACCAATATATATATATATACATGTACACATATCTACACTATATAGATAATTTAGAGACACATAAAGATATATAGAGATAACTAACTAACTAGATACTAACTATTTAGCTAAAATAACTAGAGAACTAACTTACCACATTACTAACAACTAACCAAACTGAACTTACCTAGTTGAACTCTGCTGCTACTAATTGCTACCTGGTAATGCTGCTGATGCTGTTGCTGTTGCTATCCATACTGCATGAGCTTGCTGCTGCTACTCACACTGCACGAGCTTGCTGTTGCTGCTGCTGCATCTAGTCCGAGCTGCTGCTACTGCATCCAGTCTGAGTTGTCGCTGCTGCATCCACTCTGAGCTGCTGCTGCTTCATCCAGTCCGAGTTGCCGTTGCTGCATCCAGTTCGAGCTGCTGCTGCATCCAGTAGTTGTTGCTGTTGATTACTAAAGTGTAATATTGAAGGACTGTACTTACCACTACAGAACTCTGTAGAACCTGACTGTTTCCCCCCTACACACCCACAACTACACACCTCTATATACATATCTATATAGATTCCTATATATATATATATATATATATATATATATATATATATATATATATATATATATATATATATATATATATATATTGTCACGCCCCAGTCCCAAAAAATACGTAGGACTAGGACACGTAAGTATGCCAGCCGTATGGATATAGCAACTCCAATATATGGAAACCAAAATCCACACGTACGCTGTAATATGAATATCAATCCACAAGTGGTATAAATCTATCACAAGTCACAGGGTATAATCTAAATCTCATCCACAGAAAATTAATATAAACAAATAACCAACATCTATATAACTAGATCTCAATAAGAAGTGTCTAAAGATGACGGTCGGATGGAAACAAATCTACTACCAACTCGAATATAAAAGTAAATACAATATAAGTACAACACAACAAACACAATATAGGAATACCAGCTAACAATCATGGGGCTCGAAGAGAAGACATCCTCGAAACATATGTAACCATCCAAATCTGCGCTCTTGCGAATACTCAAGAACAGATACACCTGGAAAGGGACTAGGTCCTCAGAGGGACGTAACAAGATACATAGAAGCAAGCCAATTTGAATACAGTAAACAAGCATAATATTTGAAAATATATAAGTACGCAGTACAAGACAATCTATATGAATGCAATGAGGACAACTTTTCGATGTATGGGCAGGGGTAGGCTACTCGATCTACCTCACAACTCACATACCCGTCAATGGATATCAGAAATCGATATACCGCGGTGGTAGCGACCAGTGAGACTCCAGAAATCGACATACCGCGGGGGTAGCGACCAGCGCGACACACGCCCATAGTGCGAGCTATATACTACGATTTACCAGAGTGGTTAAAAGCATATATGCCTAATGATTGTCCTCTCATGATACTAAGTGTCATGTGTGTGTCAACATATCTAATATATAGTAATGACTGAAAGAAAACTACACATGTAATGAATAAACAGAAATGCAATAAATATACAGAAATATACTAAGCATGCAAAATACTGTAAGCAATTTGGCAAGGTATCTTGCCTGATCTGAAAAAGAATGAAGTCCCAACTCAAGGCGTCGTCCGATCTACCCGTCACATAAATTAAATAAGTTAGGTTACAAAAGTGGGTGAATAGGTTCCTCCATTTTAATCTATTTTAATTTTCAATAAAATAACCTAATATATTATTTTAATCTTATTATAATCTGATTTTATTGTTAAGCTCTAATTTTGGTCCAAAGAAGGTCAACTTTAAGAATTTGTGATCCGTAGCACGCAAATCGAGGCAATCCGTTGACCAAAAAGTTAACCGACTCAAATCCTAGATTTGTGTATGGAATCCTATATATTTCAATGCTACATGAACACTGGAATAGACGGTTTCATAAAATCACAAGTCAGTAAAGAGTTATGGCCACAAGGGCGCACATGTGACAGTTTTTGGTGGTTTCCTATTTACGTCTACGTTGCACAAATTTTACAGTAGAATAAATTTATATTTTAAATTCTGTAAAAATACTCTTCTGGAAGCTCATCATGTCAGCTTTCCGAAACTTCAAACGATTTGTAATTCCGAGTTCGGAATCTCCCGAAATCTCAAAAATACCAAAATACGTCTGATTTTGGACAGCTGGCACTTTTAGAATTTTTTGGAAAAATAAGTTTTGAAATTATTAAAATAATTTATATATTCAGAAAACTAACCTTGATATGGTTCTAACAAAAAAAATTGGAATGTGTTTGGAGTCCGGAGCAAGGAGATATCGTCTTTTTAAGTCGTCATAACATACTAGAAAATGAGGCTAAATTTATGACGAATTTTGACTCTTTTTGGACGAAAAAGAGGTAAATTTGGAGAAGAAAAATATGGAGGATGAGGTATTTATAATGGTGGAGACTACTTAATTGAATACGACTATGATTGGCTAATTTGAATATGAATAGGATTAGTTTAAATAAGGATAGGATATGCATGAAGTTGCTTTCCTAGTAGGCTCAGGATTTGAATTAATTTAAAAATAGAGTTTAAGTTTATCACAATAATTTATAATCTTAAATAGAATTAAAGATAATACAAATAATTTATATATAATCTTATTAATATCTTTCAACACTAAATTATCATCTATCTAATATTAAGACTATATATAACCAAATAAATCCTAATTAATTTCAAAAATCTAAATAAATTTCTTAAAATTCTAAATAAATTATAAAAAAAATATAATTAAATGTTTTAACCTAAAATAAATATTTGGTAGGAATAACATGCAACTATGGTCTCAAAGTAAATCATAGAAGTCCTAGAAATTTACGTTCCCTATGTTTTAATTACCTAAAAATTCTAGAAAAATCTTCAAAAATCTAAAATAACCTAAAAATGATTCTAAATAAATATTTATATAAGTAAATATATTAAGAAATTCATTTTCTAATTAACTAAGAGAATACTCTAAAGAAATTCAATATCTAAATATAATAATATAAAATATACACAAAATATCTATTTTGGGTGAGGGGGTTTACATATATATACTCTCACACATACACAAGTACATATACACTCACCTATCTATATCAATCTATATATATATATATATATATATATATAAATACACTCTCACACAACACATAATTTGTACATAACACACACACACACACACACACACACACACACACACACACACACACACACACACATATATATATATATATATGTGTGTGTGTATGTGTGTATCTATACATACATATATACGTATATATAGATATATCAACATAACACACACACACACACACACACACACACACACACACATATATATATATATATATATATATATATATATATATATATATATATATATATATATATATATATCCTAACATACATATATTCATATAGATATATAATCTCTTACATATATATATATATATATATATATATATATATATATATATATATATATATATATATATATATATATATATATATATATATAAACACACACATAGCTATACATATATCAATACACATCTCCTACATACATATATACATATAGCTAGTTATATCACTCCCTCTCATATATATATATATATATATAGATATAGTATCCCATAGTCATATACATATATATCGACCTACAAACACTCAACATTATATATATATATATATATATATATATATATATATATACATAATCACACATATATATACATATATATCTATATACAATAATATATACATATACATATGAATTCATATATTATCAATAGCTATGAACAAAAGAGATTAGATCTAGAAATATAATACAACAAACATATGGAGTGCATTACACCCGTATCACACTAGATCTATGATACGCTTGCGACACAAGTTGTAGTGCCCTGCTCTGCAATAGCACTATGTACAAGAGATATCGATTTGCTGACTCAAATAGGATATCTTCCTTAAGAGCTTCTTGTTGAAGCAGGAGATGACTCATCAAGGTGAGTGGACAGAACTTTGTTCTCTGATTCTTGCATGCCTTAATAATGAATTTGATTTTTTGAATGCTTGTTTTCTTAACAAGATAGTTTCATAAGAGAATAATAGAACCTGCCTTGCATGCTTAATAAGAGAACTCACATAGCTTGTCTTTGAAATGAACTTGTCTGTTAACTAAAAAGAACCTGAAATGCTTGTCTAAGAGTAAGAGTTTGCATGAACATATTCCACTATCGCTTGTGCTTCGAGAGAACCATATCATGTGCTTGAACTTATTCAGAGAGGGCGGCTAGTCCCTACAGAGAAATATGGTCTGATGGTTTATCTCATCTGCATCCTAGAGTTTATTTAATAGTGTTTCATGCATTCACATCGGTCGGATAATGGCTATTAGTAGAGAGCTGAACCTTGGTCACGGATGCTATAGAGATAGTGGAAAGCAACCATGAGTCACAGCTGCTAATATCATCAGATAAAAGAGTCATTGGTTAGCTGGATTATCGCTACCGATCTTGTGTTTCTCGGGGATCGAACTGCATATAAGATAGTTCATTGTGTTGGCTTGATAGAGGATAGTCCCTAGATATGCATTGTTCCTAGAGACTTTGAGTATAGCTCACGAGGCATGATACGCACACCCTGATAATAGAATAATCGACTTGTCTTGTCTGCTTGCTTATATCGAATATGAACTATGTTTTCAAAGATGTTTCTAAAAGAAAGTAATATGACTCCGTTCTTGTGCTGCATGTAACGAACATAGATAAAACTAGAAAGATTACTAGTAATGTAATATTTTATAACATGACTACTTAGTATTAGTTTTAGTGAATGTTTGCTTCTGTTCAGTTGTTTATACTCACCAGTACTTATAAAAGTGCTAACCCACTAATAATTTACTTGCTTGCATGTACTGGATTGTCCGAGGAAGCGATAGGCGTGCCTTATCCCCAAGACCCAAAAATCTGGTATCGATTACCTTGAGCTGTTTTGTATAAAGGGGCATAATGTATAAAATGATGCCATTGTATTCAGAGAACCCTGTGCCTCGATTTGTCCCGTATACTTAGATGGATAAATGCTTGCAACAATGTCCCTCCACTACTTACTCGATAAATACGATGATAGCCAAACTTTAACGATATTGCCTTGTGCAGGCACAACCCCAGGCTCATACGACATCATGTCCCAGTGGCAAACGACTATACACCCCACGAGAGCACCGAGGCACGGTGATTCACGCCCGATGGGGGCATTGGTCAGGAGACCTTTGGGGTTGGGGCATGACATAATGGTATCAGAGCGATTCAATTCTTTGCCTATTCCGTTACTATGACTCTGAGAAGTGTTCGATATTGTATTACAATAGAGCGTTCCATACAATAAGTCCATAGATATTCTTAAAGTTGTACAAAAGTTTTCAGGATTTGATTTATGCTTGAGAGTTGTGCCTTCGTGCTTGTGATTTGCTAGAGTTTTCGATTGAGGATGGCGAGGGATGAGAACTATCACTGCTTGGAATATCGAAAAATTTCTTCTTGAAGTTTCGAGGATGAAACTTTTTGTTGGTGGGTAAGTATGTAGTGCCCCGCTCCGTGACGGCACTATGTACAAGATATCGATTTGCTGACTTAAAATGGATATTTTCCTTAAGAGCTCATTATTGAAGCAGAAGATGAATGATCAAGGTGAGTGGACAGAACTTCATTCTCTGATTCTTGCATGCCTTAATAATAAATCTGAGTTTTTGAATGCTTGTTTGCTTAACAAGATAGTTTCATAAGAGAATGATAGAACCTGCCTTGCATGCTTAATAAGAGAACTCACATAGCTTGTCTTTGAAACGAACTTATCTGCTTAACTAAAGAGAACTTAAAATACTTTTCTAAGAGTAAAAGTTTGCATGAACTTGTTCCACTATCGCTAGTGCTTCGAGAGAACCATATCGTATGCTTGAACTTCTTCAGAGAGGGCGGCTAGTCCGTACAGAGAAATATGGTCTGATAGTTTATCTCGTCTGCATCCTAGAGTTTATTTGATAGTATTTTATGTATTCATATCAGTCGAACAATGACTATTAGTGGAGAGCTAAACCTTGGTCACAGATACTATAGAGATAGTGGAAAGCAACCATGAGTCATAGCTGCTAATAGCATCAGATAAAAGAGTCATTGGTTAGCTGGATTACCGCTATCGATCCTAAGTTTATTGGGGACCGAACTGCATATAAGATAGTTTATTGTGTTGGCTTGATAGAGGATAGTCCCTAAATGTGTATTGTCCCTAGAGTCTTTGAGTATAGCTCACGAGATACGCTACGCATACCCTGATAATAGAACAATCGGCTTATCTTGTCTGCTTGCGTATATCGAATATGAACTATGTTTTCAAAGATGTTTTTAAAAGAAAGTAATATGACTCCGTTCTTGTGCTGCATATAACGAACATAGGTAAAACTAAAAAGTTTACTAGTAATATAATATTTTATAATATGATTACTTAGTGTTGGTTTTAGTGAATATTTGCTTCTGTTCAGTTGTTTATACTCACCAGTACTTATAAAAGTGCTGACCCACCAACAGTTTACTTACTTGCAGGTACTGGATCGTTCGATGAAGCGATAGGCGTGCCTTATCCCCAAGATCTGGAAATCTAGTTTCGATTGCCTTGAGATATTTCGTATAAAGGGGCATAATGTATGGAACAATGCTATTGTATTCAGAAAACCTTGTGCCTCAATTTGCCCCGTATACTTAGATGGATAAATGCTTGCAATAATATCCCTCCGCTGCTTACTCAATAGATGTGATAATAGCTAAATTTTAAGGATGTTGCCTTGTGCGGGCGCAACCCCAGGCTCGCACGGCTTAAGGTCCCTGTGGCAAAAGACTATACGCCCCGCGGAAGTACCGAGGCACGATGATTCGCGCCCGACCGGGGCGTTGGTCAGGAGACCTTCGGGATCGGGGCATGGCACGAGTCCACCACACAACTAAATATACCCCGAAGGACACGAGCAAGTCTAATATACTATTTATTAATAATACGAAGAGTCAAAAATATATCTACATGTCCGTATCAAAATGTGATATGCACCAAGTCCCGTATCGAAGGAAAAACTCCCAAATCAACACGTATCACCAAATTATTGGGATACGACCTACACGTACCCAATTATGGATATGACACTAGCCACATACACATAAATATATGCCAATTTGATTTATAGGACCAATTGACAAACACAACAAGTGTCAATCTCGGAATTCCCCCAAAATTGATACAAAAAAGTACAATAACTTTCTCAATAGGCCTCCTATAAACTCAATTCCAAATCCTATGGGTAGCCTATGCATATGGGTTAGTTTCTCATGGTTAATTCTCAGATTTAGAACTTAAATTAAGGGGAAAAACTAAATTGTACTTATTAGGAGATGGATTTCCAATAAAACCTCCATATTGGTGAAAATGGCCTTCAACTTGTAGATCCTTGCTTCTCTTTGTAGATCCTTGCTTTCTTCTTCTAGATCATTGCTCTACTAGCCTCCAATAGTTATTTGGGAAGAAATTGGGTAGAAATTTGGTAGAGATTTGATAGAATTTGGTTGAGAAAAATTCTATATTTATATTTGGAATGAAAAAATAAAGAGAGAGAAAGTTTTCATCCTCTTTATATAGGCCTCATTTGCCCCCTCTATCAAGCTACTATGTAAAGTCTAAAATACCCCTTGGGGCCTCTCATAAAAAAATTAATTGAGAAGGGAAGGTTCTAGTCTAATCAATTTAACATAATTAATTATCCTCCTGATAATTGGGCTTCTAATTATTGGGCTCAATTCTAACTAGGATTAAATGTTGGTCCATGGATCTAATCTACACTAGTTAGGTCCACTAATATAAGTCCAAAAATAAATCTAACATGCTAACAATAAATAAATATTCAACATGCATAATATTTAATTAATTACCAAATAACTAAAATATCCTTTCCTAGAAAATATGGTAGTGACAGAAATACATCGAGCGGTACAGGCAAGCAGTGCTAAAGTTATCCCCCGATAACCCCGAGTCTATGCTGATGAACACCTTTCGGAGAAATATTCTCCCTACAGTCAAACTCTGGATGGGCGACTCTTAGTTTAAAGACTGTATGGTGTTCATCGTCAATGCTGTCGGTACTGAGAAGAAAGTAAAGGACGCCCGCCTCTTGGGAATATAGATCTCCGTCGCTGATGATAGGGAAAAATGCCCTTAAAACATCAACAACAACAACAGTGACAATAGAGCCCAGGATGTCAAAGGAAAGCAGGTTCTTGTAGCTAATATAACCAAGAAGCCCGAGCAAAAGAACGCAGAGGCTCCAAAATTGAAGAAAACTTATTCCTTCGAAGATGATGACGTCATTGAAATCTTTGACGTACTAATAAAAGAAAATAAGCTTCGACTCTCTGATATCAAGCGCACTATTGAGGCAATCGAGGTGAATAATCTGAAGTATTACCACTACCATCGATACATCCACCATGCGATATGAGATTGCTACACACTAAAGCGGTACATCCAGCATCTGCTCGACACCAAGGCCCTCACCTTGGATGTTGATGACAAAACTGTTACCGCCAACATGGTATCTCTTCAATTCGGTAACTTCTCGATAACGGAAACCAAGACGGAGTAATCCTGATCCCCGAGGTAACAGTGGAGGTTGTCAATCTCTCGCCAGTTTGTGACCAAACAGTCGGGCTAGTACCTCTCACCTTATTACATGGGGAGGTCATATGGGTCCATCCAACTCTTGCTCCAGACTTAATACAGCAGGCAATACCTTCCGTCATCAAGTCCAAGGGCAAGAAGTCCAAATATTGGTATACGATTTCTATCCCTTTCGAAGAAGCTATAACAGGAATAATGAGGTCAGGCCTGGCTTACCAACGAGAGTACGATATCCTTGACGATGGTATGCTCCCAATTGCCTCATTCGATCAAGGTCCATCCTAGCCTCTAGTAGCGGACAAGTCCAAGCAGAAATAAACTTGCTTCGATAAACTGTTGTGCAAAGATACCACTAAGGGGCTAGAGAAGCCCTACGACTTCGATATCTTGGAACAACTGGCCAATACTCTAGTGAAGTTCTCACTATTCGAGCTTCTTCGACTCTCCAAAGATACTTCGGTTGCTCTGAGTGAGGCATTACAAAATATTGACACCTACCTAGCGCAGGTTAAGCCTCCAGCTGAGGAACTTGCTGCATGCCCCCATTGTAATAATGTGATGAAGGCGGTACCCAACATCATATTCTCGCAACAAGACATATTGCTTAAGAATAATTGACATGATCGTCCTCTGTATTACATATGGTACATTAATACCATCAAAGTGGATCAGATGCACATCGACCGACTCGTCAATCAGCATCTTCCCGCAGAGTCTGCTTCAGACCTTGGGCATCTTGATGCATCGCCTGGCAGCAACTAATACTACCATTAGTGGCTTCAATGTAGGAAGGAGCAACCATCTGGGCAAGATTTGCTTAAAATATCAGATAGATAATTTAAAAATAGAGGTCACCTGCTATGTCATAGACGTAGACGTATCATATAATATCCTGTTGGGACGTCCTTGGATACATCAGTACATGATCATATCGTCGACCCTGTACAAGTGCTTGAAGTACATAGACGATCATGGAGTCATCAAGACAAAATTTGTCGACGTGGATCCATTCAAAGGGGTAGAGGCCTATTACTCTGACTTGATCCTCTACAAGCAAGTCCACTAAGATGAGGGTGAAAATGATGTCGAAGATGAGGCAGAGACTGGAAAAATATCGGATAATCCCTTGAGAGTCCATCTTAACATACGCGCTCCCGACACAGCCCTTCCCCTATGGTAAAATTGCACAAGAAAGCATCCGAACCTCTGGTCGTTCTCCTTCGTAGACCGAGTTGACCATTGAAGGAAGATCTGGCTCCTACTACGACTTTCAAAACTCTAGTGGTAAAGATGTGCAGGAGACCTCCGAAGCCTTCGCTCGCACTGGGGTAGATCTCAGAAAGGGAGAACTGGAGGAGTACGTAGTCGCTCATGCTAACGTTCCTTCACTTTACGATATAATTCCTGAGGATAAAATACCTTATTTTATGAATAAATGTATTACACCACTCTCCTAGAATACTAAGTAAATACGAGGACTAACATGGCCAACCACACCTTGCAGAATATCGAAGTAAGTCAAAATGTACTAAGGTTGTCTAGAAGACATATGGGAAGACTCTAGCATGCTATGACGTCAGTCCCGAGGCCAATAAATTATAGTATCTTAATCCATCAACACAAGTACAAGATATATATCATATATGAAAGTAAAAATGTATCCCAAATTATATACCACATATGATCATGAAGCTAGTAAATACAAAATGCTGCACTAGCAGAGTATAATTATACACGATCAAATATACCAGCCATGGTCTAATATATACATCATATTGACCGTAGTCAAAGAAGTGATCTCAAAATAAGGGGCAAATACTAACTCTTGCTAAAGTACCACATAATAAAAAAATACTACGAGTGTTGGAGGAAGAAAACCCATTCGCGAACTTTGACCGTAGTCCTACGAGTATGAGCCATCTTGCTGGAAGTGCATTGGATCCTGGTTCTCCTCGGGATAATCTGGCCATACAAAACCAGTGGAGTCAGAACCCCAAGCAACAAGTACCACAAAGAAGCTCGAGGTGATAGACCAAACATATTACAACATTCAACAGAAATAGACATAAAATAAATGAGGATCAAGACTTGTACGATACCAATGTACTTATCTCAAAATAAATATATATTGAAAAAACTAATAACAAGTGCTATAAAGGAAAGTAAGGCAACGAGCGACAAGAGGGCATAGGAACTACTCTGGATCGGAACTATAACTCTTATACCAAACAAGGACCAGGGTTGTAGCCCTTTACCCGAGCAAAACTTTACACTCTAACCATGCGCCGAGAGAAATGAAACTAGAAGAGCGAACTATACAAAAAAGTAACAACATTCATTCCACGGCCAAAAACCTCTACGGCTTGCTACAATTAACTAGCTAGGGTTGTCACAGGCCTTAATTATTAAATGCATATTTTAAGAATATTGCTACCACCGTCACTGCAGTCAACCCGGATGGCCAATGGTATGCTTGTCGAGTAAACTTAATTACACATTCAATATCACTACAACAAAACTTATTACTTTTTCATAAACAAAAATTAAACTTGTAAGCATAAACTTAAACTTATGATCATAAACTTGCTTTATAAACATAAACTTGTATATAAATTTATCTTGTAAGTGCCGTAACATGCGTAAACATGGTCAGTCATGGAGCCCTTGCCTAGCAGGGTTGGTCCATGCTGCATAGGGCCCTTAGAGATCGGGGTAGCCGTGTCACTACCATATTTTCTAGGAAAGGGTATTTTGATCATTTCATAATTAATTAAATATTGAGTATGTTGAATATTTATTTATTATATTATTATTTATTATTAGAATGTTAGATTTTATTTTTGGACTTGTGTTAGTGGACCTAACTAGTTTAGATTAGATCCATGGACCAATATTTAATTCTAGTTAGAATTGAGCCCAATAATAGGCCCAATCATTAGGAGGATAATTAATTTAAGTTAAACCCATTAGACTAGAACCTTCCCTCCTTAATTAATTTCTTCATGAAAGGCTCTAAGGGGGTAATTTAGACTTTACATAGTAGCTTGAGGGAGCGGGCAAGGGAAGCCTATATAAGGGGGTGAAAACTTTCTCTCTTTTTATTTTTATTTTTAAATCTAGATCTAGAATTTCTCTCAACCAAATTTCTTCATTTCTACATCAAATTACTTCCAAATTTCTTCCTAATTCCTTTCCAAATCATCATTGGAGGTTATTAGAGCAAGGATCTATAAGAAGGAAGCAAGAATCTACAAGGAGGAGTAAGAATCTATAAGTTTGCGGCTCTTTTCACTCAATTTAGGAATTTTATTGGGAATCCATCTTCTAATAGGTACAATTTAGTTTTTTTTCTTTAATTAGACTCTAAATATATGATTTAATCATTAGGAACTACTCCATATGCTAAGGCTACCCATAGAAATTAGAATTAGGTTCATAGGAGGTCTATGGAGAAAGTTATGGTGTGTTTTGTGTCAATTTTAGAAGAATTTCGAGATTGACACATTTTGTGTTTGTCAATTAGACCAAATTGACAAATGTTTGATTGTTTGTGGCTAGTGTTATATCCACAATTGGATACGTGTAGGCCGTATCCCAACAATTTGGAGATACGGGTTAATTTGAGAGTTTTCTTCCGATACGGGAGTTTGTGCATGTCATATTTTGATACGGACATGTAGATGTGTATTTGACTCTTCGTATTATTCATATATATTATTTTAGACTTGCTTGTGTCCTTTGGAATATGTTTGGTTGTGTGGTGGACTCGTATCGCAAGCGTATCATAAATCTAGTATGATTTAGTGTGATACGGGTGCGATGCACTCCACGTGTTTGTTGTATTGCATCTCCTAGATTCAATTTGCCTTGTGTATAGCTACTAGAATATAAATTTATCATTGTATATATATATATATATATATATATATATATATATATATATGTATGTATATATAAGTGCTTGTATGTGTGTAGTTGTGTGCGTGTGCAGTGTGTAGAGGGGGTCGGGCAGTGCCATAGCAGCAGAGCAGTAGCAGTTTAGCACCAGCTTGTGCATCAACAAAGTGCAGTGAGCAACAACAACAACAGAGAACAGAAGCAGCAGCAGCGTGTGCAGCGAGCAGCAGTAGCATCAGCGTGTGCAACGAGCAGCAGCAGCTACACTAGCATGCAGTAGCAGGGTATCAACAAATGGGCAGCTAGAGTAGGTAAGTTACTAGTTAGCTTGTTGGTTAGCTAGTTTATTTGGTAGTTAGTTTCATTAGTTAGTTAGTTAATAGATTAGTTAATAATTTAGCTAATTAGTACTTGTTAGTTAGTTGCTTGTTTTATATATATATATATATATATATATATATATATAGTTAGTTAGTTAGTTAGTTAGTTAGTTAGTTTGTTAGTTATTGTTATTTGTTATTAGTTTAGTTAGTTAACTAGTAGTTTAGTTAGCTTGATAGTTATCTAGTTAAGTTACTAGTTGGTAGTTATATATATGTATATATGTATATGGTAAGTTAGTTTTGTAGATATGTATATATGTATATAAGTGTTGTATGTTAGGTAGTTAGTAGTATTTTAATAGTTTAGTTAATGTTAGTATATAGTTAGTGTATTGGTAGTTAGCTATATATTAGGATTTGAATTACCTTGTGATACCAAGGTATTGGTCGATACTCAAGGTATTGGATTTGAGTTTCAAGATGGGGGTGTAGTGGTGCGATACCGCATTGGTTCAAAGTCAAGGTATCCACTTAGCACCAGTTTAGTTAGGAATATTATATATTATTGATTGAATATATGTATTATGATATTTTTATATTTATTACTTGCGTATCTTACGATACGATATCCTATTGGTTTTCTAATATCCTAGTATAGCTAGTGTGGCCTAGTTGCATAGTGTATGTACCTAATATCCTAGATATAGACTCATACAAACTAGAAATAGCTACTTTGACCAAGTTTGACCAATTTGACTTAGAGTTGACCTTGTTTGACTATTTTGACTTAGAAATGGCTTTATGACCTAGAAGTTGACTAGTTTAACTTATTTTTATTCTAAACCTTGTATTAATGTAATATTTTATATTTAGGTCTGTGTGACACATGTTCGGATATCGTTTCTCATTATTTGCTCTGGACCACAGACGAGTACATTCTTTGATAGTTTTTATTATTTGATTACTACTATAATTCAAGTATTTAGAAATATTATTTATGATTCTTGATACGATGGTACAAAGATTGGTATTATTATTGGATCGTCAGTCATGAGATATTATCTTAATTATTGAGATGGTATCGAATATTGTTCCTTGTTGGTATTGGATAACATTTAAAATTATAGGTTAAACATTTGATACATTGGCTAGTAATGTGTCATGATTCGATCCATCGTATCAGTCGAGGCAGGAGAAATACCAATTAAATATGTGATCAAGAACTATCGGCTAGTAGTATAATTATTAGCTACTAACTAATCATGCAATTCACATATGGTTGAGTTAGCTCCTTAGTGTAATCATTGAATCTTTCAAGCCGATCACATATGTAGTTAATATTTTAAATACATAGTATATTGTAGATTCTATTTTCAGTTCATGGATTACTCTGTTCTATTTCTGATATTATAGTTTATTTTCTTTATTTTTGTATGCATTAATTTATATTTTGTTGCTAGTATTGCCTATTTTTTATTGTTCTTGATCATCAGTTATATTCTTATCATAGATAGCATCCTCTATTTTACTGTTTTATAGTTTTTTCAATTAATTGGAACTGCTATTGGGTTGTACTTTGCTCTATTCCTTATTGGATAATATTTTTCAAAGGATCTGGGTGATTGGTATCCGACATACTACGGACCTCGACCTATAGATGGTACAAACATGGACCCACTAGTTTTGGAGTGATTGTCGGGAGTATCCGAATTACTAGTTTTATAGTTAGTTTTTTTTAGCATTTTGGATACCAGATTTATTTTCGGAGTATATTTAAGACTTGGATATTGTTTCTATTATTGTTGTTATATTTTAGACTGCATAGTTATGTTAGACTTCTTTGATATCTTCTCGTGCTATAGATTGTGATTGAGTATTGTGTTGTATTAAGTATTTTTCCTTACTTTTTGAAGTTGAGATATTATTGGCAGATTATATATTATTGCGAGAGATTTAGATAGTATAGTCGACCTAGACAGCGTTCTACCGCCGATGCTGCGACGTAGGCTGGGCGTACCCACGTACTCATACTCCTTCACCCGGTATGGGTCGTGACAAGTTTTTTGTGGTGGTCCATGCAGGTCAGGCTTCGCAAGTTATGCGATGTCGTGGTAGTGTGACGTCTTAGTTGTACTACTGCGAGCCTGCAATAAGATATAAGATATAAGGATGAGAGGATACTCAATTATAAATCTTTTAAGAGATTCCAGGGACGACCCTTGAGAATCTTATTATAAATTTCAATTCAAATCTTTCCCTTTGTTTTTGTCCTCTTTTACTTATTATTATTGAATTTGATCCTTGGTGATCGGTTGTTGAATTTAATTCTTAGTGTTCGTTGTTGAGTTTGATTTTATATCGAGATAATTTTTGTGGACTAAATTACAGTATCATCTGATGATATATATTGATGAGGACAGTGAGAAAGGTAAAACATCTGCTTTGGTTATGGAGCCTAGAGTTTATCGCAGCCATATTAGCTGGCATGGCTAAAATGTAGGAACCTGACTTCGGATGCACATATCTTAGTTATAAAATTTAGAGTTTCTCGCAGCCATACCGGTTGGCGTGATGAGAATTCTAGATGATATAATTATAGAGTTTCATACCTTAGTTATGGAATCTATCATTTATCGCAGCTATGCTTACTAGCGTGGCAAGGATTCTGAGCATCATAATTTTGGACGGACATGTATGATTATCAGATTATATCTTAAATTAGTTCTTAAAGTATCATATTAATACTTATCCACTCCTGTTATTATAGAAATTTGTCCCATCATTCTTTAGCTTAGAAATAGATCCTTGATGTGAGTAGATAGGACTGTACCATTATATGACTAGTGATTGATATATTACCTGATATTGAGACTAGTGATGTGTCAAAAATAATAGGTGAAAGAAGTATCAAGAAATTGTGTGCAGAATGCACAGTGGGTGATAAGTGTCATATGAAAGTTCATGAGTATCAGA
Organism: Iris macrosiphon; assembly: GCA_036927795.1. Taxonomy (NCBI): domain Eukaryota; kingdom Viridiplantae; phylum Streptophyta; class Magnoliopsida; order Asparagales; family Iridaceae; genus Iris; species Iris macrosiphon. The sequence continues at coordinate 98,986,893 of JAYESA010000005.1, read as the reverse complement.
AAGTGGAAGCCTGAGTATTAGAAATTTTAATAGTATGTCATAGGTTAAGAAATATCAAGGTTGGTCATGGAAGATATGTAGTGTATCACTGATTAGTGTATCAGTCTGTAAAAGGTTTAAGGGAGATACATATATATTAATAGAGATATAGAACTATGTGCCTGTCTTTGAGAGTAAAGTAAAATATGTGTATTATAGAAGTTAATAACTAGTGCATTAGATGCAAGTGATCATGAGTTCTAGTGAGTGTGATAAGGTGATATAATGATGAAGCTAGTGTCCTAGAACATTAAGGGCATATGTTGTATAAAACCCCTAATTCTGAAAATTATATTAATTATTAATTTATTTTGTAGTTATGAGCTAAATAGAGAGAATAGATTTTTATTTAATTTTTATTTGAGGTGTTTGTGTATTTAGGGGATTTATGGAGCCATTATAAATTTTTTCTAATTTATTCCATGCAGGAGACTCTTTGGATAGTTGCTAGCTTAATGGTATGCACCAATATAATTTTTAGAATTTTGTGTGTATATATATATATATATATATATAATTGATTAGAAAAGAAATTCCTATTGGATCTCAACCCGAAACCCAAATCCGCTATCCTAAAACTACTACTCGTTTAGCCCCTACCCGGACCCGTTAGGAGAAAAAAATATCAACAACAGTAGTAGCAAAAACCAACTTCCCTTTTTCCTTCTTCGTGCGTGTGAGCCATCTCATTCCACCGCTTCTTATATCTATTATTACTAAACTCTCCTCAACCGAAACCAAAACCAAAGAAAGAAAGAAAGAAAGAAACAGCAACAACAGTGGCTTTTGAGACCACTAAATTATTTCCACCGCCTCTTATCTCTATATATATTGCAAACTCTCCCAAACCCTAACTACAATTCTTCTTACACCAAACTTAACACTGTTTTGGACGTGCACTATACAGAACTCTTGCTCGGCAAGTATACCTTGCCATAGTACTATAATTTATATTCCATATGATGTCTGCATAATTTATTTCTGCTTATTTAGTTCATTTATTGCTATATAAATGATGCATCCAAGGAAACTTGGGTGCAACAACGACATCGTCGTATTATGTTTTATTTAGATATATTTTTGGACCTACTTTATGAGATCACCCTATTATTATGGAGCATCATTAGGTTCATTGGTCGTGAAACAATTATTACACGAGTTGTGAGTCTCATATAGTTTATAGACTGCGTGACAGGTCTAGCCTCTTGTACGCATGGACCGTTCGTTAGGGATGACTGCTGATAGAAACTTTGTATTCTAGTAGACCTGGCAGTTATTTAGAGATTTTATCGTATCATGGATGTGGCATACTTAGAGCATGGGATGGGAAGAACAACAAGTAAGACATTTGGGCTCCTTTACACTTTTCTTTTATGTAACCCGTACACTCCACCGGAGATACACGGTTGTGATGACCCCTATACTACTTGACGGCCTCTGCCATTCAAAAGACGACATGCTTTGTAGGCACTTGGTTCTCCGAAAGAATTATGTCAATCCTACTATATGGCCAGATAGCCCACTTGGTGGAAAGTTGTTCTCAAACTGCATTCACTTAGACGGTTAGGCGACCCATTGGATGTTTATATTTCAGTACTTTATTTGCATATTTATATGTATCTTGTTACGTCCCTCTGAGGACCTGGTCCCTTTCCAGATATGGATGAGCAGGAGTATCCGCAGAAGTACGGACCTGGACCTGACTCTACTTACCAGACTGAGGAGGTCTTACCCTCGGAGTATCTGTAATTTTATTATCGCTATTTAGAGATCCATGTTGCTACTTCAGTATAGTCATTTTGTAGTGGATTTGTTTCCACCCGACTATCAGACTTGATACTTATCTTTGATATTCAGTTATTATTCAGCTTTATTCATACTTATTATTTGTGCTATAGATGAGATATAGATTGTGTGTGACTTGTTGTGATAGTATATTACCACTGGTTGATTGAATATTCATGTACAACGTACGTGTGTATATGGTTTCCATATATTAGAGTTCGTATACATACGGATGGGCGTGTTACGTATTCCTAGTCCTACATATTTTGGGACTGGGGCGTGATATGTTGTGTAGTTAGGAAGCTAGTGTTACTATATCAAGAGTGCTAATGTTTCTATATCAAGAATTAGTTGAGTAATATGCTAGTAACAGTAAGTAGCTTGTGTGATAATATTAGATTGGTGTATCAGTTAATATGGATAAAAAATTATTTGGAAGTAATAGTGCAAGTAATGTCACGACCCGCACCCGAAAAATCGGGCATGAGTCATGGGTACGTCCAGCCTATGCCGCAGCATCGGCGGTAGAACGCTGTCTAGGTCAACTATTTAGATAACAATCTTACGCAATCAATATATAAACCTGTCAAGATCTCAACTCCAAACGGAGAAGCAATATCATAATGATAATCACAATGTACTCAATCACGAATCTAAGCACGATAAGATAACACAGAAGACTAACAACTATAAAGTCTAACCAACAAAAACTACAACAACAACCACAATATCAAAATAATAATACAACATCCTGAATCAAATATAATACAAGGTCTCAATCCAAAACCGGAGATAAATCCGGTGCTAAAGCTAAAGCTAATAAAAACAATAACAAGGTCCTAGTGATCTTGGCTACCAACCCGGAAATCACTCCTAAACTAGAGGGTCCCTGTCTGCACCATCGACAGGCTCAGGTCCATAAAACGTTGGACACCACTCCTCCAGATACTCTGGGAAAAAATATGTCCAGTCAGGACTGGAGCAAGTACACCTCTAACAGTAGTTCCATTTAAATGATAAAAACTATAAAACAGTTGTAGCAAGTAGCAAGAAGAATAAAAAAATTATGGAACAAGAAATATACATATCACTGGTGCATAAAGGTAAAGATGCATGGATATCAGAAGCAAGATAGTAATGACTGCAAGATACAAGAAATCTAAACTAAGATCAAGTCTGTGCACAAGAACGTGTAGTGAGTCCAGCAAGAAATGCAAGTGAGTCCAGACTATAAAGAATGAACTCGGTGTCTTTGAAATACTTGTTTCGACATGTAAACGGCTAGGGGTAAGTACGGCTCACCGCGCACTGGGTGCACGGTTGCTATCATTCTAGATTAGACCAGAGGGGGTAATTCCTGATAATTCCAGATGGGAATATTTACATGTCTACTCGAGTACTTTCTCGCCTCGACTAGCACAAGTGAATCCAAGACCCGACACGTAAATCAAGTATGAGTCCAGCCTGAAACATGAGTGATGCCTGTAGTGATGCCAGTAGGTGATGCCAGTAGTGATTCCAGAATAGAGGCCAAAAACATAAAATAAATACGTGTCGCAAGTAAATGAATCCAGAAATACCAGTCTGTGTCCCGTGTTGTGCCAAAAAAATCAGATGATACTATACTAGAAGCTGAATCATAATAATCATCAGATAATGAAAACTATCAGAGAATGTACTCGCCTGACGTCCTGAGCAACTAGCGATCCGAACTGGTGTCGCAAGGACCTATTGCGAAAAACAAGGTTAAACAGGTTTCTAATGAGTTAAACAAATATAAAATAACTAAAAAATAGGCTTCTAGGGTCGTTCTAGGTCAAACGGGTCAAACCGGTAAAATTTGGGTCAAAAAGTCAACTATGGGTCCAAAAAGTCAACCATGGGTCAAAACTATGTCAAAAGTTGACTTTGGCGGTCACCGGGTCAACTACGGTCAACTCTAGGTCAAACTAGGGTGCCCCTGAAGTTCTAGGTCAAAACTAGGTCATTAAGCTAGTAAACCCTCAAACTCGCCTCCTTGAGATACCGGGATACCCTCGGTATCCGATACCTTACCCTACGCTATACGCTCCGTCTAAACCCGCTAAAACCTATGCTAGAACGCATAAATATGTACACATATACATATAAATCCATCTCTAAACTCAAACCTAGGCAATTGCTCAAAAAACCCCGCTCGAAACTCAATACCTTGGTGAGATACCTTGATATCTCAAGGTATTGGGATATCTCTCTCATACCCCTCTAACTAGCTATTTAGTTAGCTATCTAAGTATATAGATATACTCCTAGTTACTAATCTAGGCTAGAATATCTATATCTATCATATATTATGCATATCTAAGTATATATATATATATATATATATATATATCCACAACGCATATATATAATACCTTATACCCACGCTCAATATGTATATATATCTATCTAGATATCTATACATATATATATATTGCTATAGGTATATATCTAGCTATATGTATGTATCTATGAACATAGATATATATAGCTATCTAACTACTTATCTATCTATCTATCTAACATCCATCTACCATCTATCTATTTATTCTAACTATCTATCTATTATATCTATCTAACAATCTAACTATCTATCTATCTATCTAGATATATCTATCTATATCTCTCTACTACCTAGCTATTAACCAAAGCCTCGCCACGCTCCTTGCTGCGATTGCTGCTAGCTGCTACTGCATACTCTGCTGCTGCTGCCTTTACTGCTGCTGTGGGAAGCTGCCCCCCCTCGCTCGCTGCACGCCTCGCACTGCTCCACACACACACGAGCACGCACACAAACACAATCGCACACACATATATTTATATATATATATATATATATACCATCATACATATAAATATATATACAACTATATATATACACACACACACACTTATAAATATATACGCACATAGCTATATATATATATATAAACACACATATTTATATATATATGCACACACACGAAGATATATATATATATATATATATATATATATATATATATATATATATACACACACACACACTCAAATATATATATACACATACACATTGATATATATTTATTCAAATACACACACACGCACACTTATACATATATATATATATATATATATATATATATATATATATACACAAACACCTAGACATATACATACACAAGCACATATATATAAATACACACATATATATAGACATACAAACACATATACATATATCTATATATATATATATATATACACACACTAATATATATATATACATATACACACACACACACTCAAACATATATATATATATATATACATATATATACTCACTCACACACACTCACTCTCACACACCCTCACATACACACTCTCACACACACTAACACACACTCTCATAAACGCACAACCACACGCACAAATATACATATATATATACACATACACACATACATATATATATATATATATATATATATATATATATATATATATATATACACACACACAAACTCATATATATATATAAACACTCGTTCACACTCACACACACACTCACACTCACCTACACACTCACATATACATAAAAACACACATACATATATAAATATATATATATAGAAATACATACACAAATATATATATATATATATATATATATATATATATATATATATATATATATATATATATAAACACAACACACCCAACACACAACAACGCACACAACACTCCACCAACACGCGCCCAACGACCCCTACACGCACAAACACATAAATATATATAAAATATAACCCGAGAATTCTAGCACACACTCCCCGAAGCTAACCCAACGCACGCACAAGCCCGAAACTAGGAAACCAAGTCGAAATGGCCGTTCGGTCATTTCGACGAACACGCGGTCTGCGGTTCGAAAAACCTCCTGAAACGCACACCAAATCAACTCGGAATCGGCCCAAAATTTACCCACGGGTTCTAAACGATGTCTAGATCGTAGAAAAAATGCTAACTCATCGATTCTAGGCCCGTGGCAAAAATGCGCATGCACTTAGAACCGGCGACGACGAAAACCCTGAAAACGCTCGAAACGCCCGTTTCTTCGCGACAGGACTTCACGTGTCCGAACGAAGACACACGCTAACCCTCAAGACATCTGAGAATGTCTACCTAGGTCCTTTTAACCTAGGATATCACCCCAAATTGGGCTAATCTCGGATTCTACCCGAAATTGACACAAAACTTAGTGTTAAAGCCTCCAAACACAACCAAAATAGTTCCAACTTCCTCCCACGGGTAGCCCTAAGGTCTAGGAAGGTTCTAAACTATTAATTACACTATATAAAAGTAATTACAAGGGAAAAATTAGAGTTTACCTCTTGGAAGTTGGAATTCCAAGCCAAAATCTCCAAAAAGCTCCAAATCCACCACAACTAGCTTCCATGCTCCCAATCCAAGCTCCAACACCAAATCTAAGCTCTACCCACCTAGGTTGGGGAAGAATGTAGGGTTAGGGTTAACAACCATGGAGAATAGAAGAAGAAAGAAGAGGAATAGGGCACTTACTTGAAGTTGGGAGAAGAAAGGAAGAAGAAAGAAGTAGTGGAGAAGAAGAAGAAGAAGAAGTGAAGAAGAAGAGATGGGGAGGGGGAGATGCTGTCACACGGGTCTGGGAAGTGGGGGGGGGGCATTCACATTAAAGGGGGTTTCCATAGTCCAAAATACCCAAAATGCCCTCCTAACTTGGGTTTTGGGTTCCAAAAGCACTCAAACTAACTCCAAATCTCTCCAACTAACCCACTAAAAATATAATAATTATTCTAAACCTAAAAATAAGTCTCACAAGGGTGTGGGTTGGATTGAACATGGGTCCACTAGGGTCTGACATGGGTCCAGGCTAGCCAAAACCCTAAAATAATCAATTAAAAAATAATACAACCACTAATTAAATATAAATACAGTTAATTATAAATAATACACAATTAACCAAATTAAAATAAAAAAATACCTGGCTTTGGAAATGGGGTGGTGACAAGCCTATCCTCCTTAGAAAATTTCGTCCTCAAAATTTAAAGTCAATCATACTCCCTCTAGGTCAAACCCCCAACAATCACAGTCAAGAAATTCTACCTAAACAACATACAAAATCATGGTCCTACTGGTCGTGTTATCACAGTCTCAATCAGGTTCACTACACTATCTACCATAGTACAAAGAAAATCTAACAGGTACTAATGAAGCATACTACAAGGAATGGAAAAGGACAGGAAGAAGAACAAAGAGACAGACCTGCTAACCCGACACCCGTAGCATCGGCCTCCTCGACCGTCAACGCATAAGCCCTGCCTGCTGGGGTATATCCTCTGCTGGTGCGGGGCATGATGCTGTGCCACAGGTGGCCTAGCTCCAACTCTCTGATCCTGTGCTCCACTCAATGGAGGTGCAGTAGGGCAATCTCGTATCTGGTGAGTAGAGGATCCACAGAACAAACACACCTTCAACCTCCTCCTACAAACATCCCAAGTGTGTCCTGCCTTCCTGCAATAGGCACAAGTGGGCACCCTCTGATCCTGACCCTGCTGTGCTGCCTTCTGCACATAGGGACGCTTAGCCGGTCCCGTACTTCCACTCGTACTGCATGAATCATCCTGTCTCTCTTGGACTTGAGCTCCAAGTCATCCTCTGCTCTCTGAGCATCTCCTACTATCTGCTCGAAAGTTGCCTCGCGGTCGCTCCTAGTCAAAGACTTGACCGCTATGACCAAGCCCTTGTGAAACTTCCTTGCCTTAGCTGCCTCACTCAAGCCCTCCATAAATCTGCCTAGACGGCAGAACTCTGCTGCGTACTCGTCCACCATCATGCTCCCCTGGACGAGTGCCTCGAACTGGCTCTCCAAAGCACTGAGTGCCACATCCGGAAAAAACTTCTCCTTAAAAAGCCTCTTAAAAGCCTCCTAAGTAAGCCCGGCGCTGCGATCCTCGTATCAGTGCGATACCACGTCAAAGCAAGGTCGAACATCTGACTGCCCGCTGCCTCTATCTGTATGCTGTCTGGAATCTGTGCCAGCCTGAAGATGCCCTCAATCTGCTCTATCCAGTCATCCGCGTACAAGATCCCTTCTGTACCCCGGAACTCCTTGGGCCGCATCCTCTAGAAGTCAATGATGCTGCCGCGGCCTCGGGCGCTGAATCTGATTTGCCTGTGGCTAAATCTGTGCCACCCTGTCCACTGCCGTTATGGCCACCTTGTGGGTGTTCTCAATGCCCAGCCTCATCACATCCACCTAACGGTGCTGCGCGTCCATCATCTCCCTGAAGAATGCAAACAACTGCGCGGCATCCACTGGAGCAGGAAGTGGTGGAGGAACCACCAGAACGACTGGGTTGTCCTCGAATCGACAGGTAGAGAAGGATCCCCGAGAGAAGCAGATGCTCTCTCAACTGCAGGAGTGGTGAGTGGAGCGGTAGCAGCTGTCTGAATGCGAGCTGGACGAGAGGTAGTAGACTCTCGGTGGCAACTGCTGGAACGGTATGATGAGATCGTGTCTTCGGAGGCATCCTGAACACAGATCAAAAGAAGTCAATACGGCACAAGATACGATATCATCAAAAAAGGACAGTAATATTTCAAAAGAAAGCAATTCAGAATAATTAGATTGGAATTATTTCCTAGTCGTGATTGAGTACACTCTCATCCTAGATCCTATAGCAGGCTCGCAGCAGTACAACTAAGTCGTTGTACCACCACGATATCGCACTAATTATGAATCGAGACCTGCATGGGTCCGCCACCAAAAATGTGTCACGATCCGCACCGGAAAAATCGGGCATGATTCGTGGGTACGTCCAGCCTACGCCGCAGCGTCGACGGTAGAACGTTGTCTAGGTCAACTATCTAGATAACAATCTCACGCAATCAATATATTAACCTGTCAAGATCTCAACTCCAAACGGAGGAGCAATATCATAATGATAATCACAATGTACTCAATCACGAATCTAAGCACGATAAGATAACACAGAAGACAAACAACTATAAAGTCTAACCAGCAATAACTATAACAACAACCACACATCAAAATAATAATACAACATCCTGAATCAAATATAATACAAGGTCTCAATCCAAAACCGGAGACAAATCTGGTGCTAAAGCTAATAATAACAATAACAAGGTCCTAGTGATCCTGGCTACCAACCCGGAGAATCACTCCTAAACTAGCGGGTCCCTGTCTGCACCATCGACAGGCTCAGGTCCATAAAATGTTGGACACCACTCCTCCAGATACTCTGGGAAAAAATATGTCCAGTCAGGACTGGAGCAAGTACACCTCTAACAGTAGTTCCATTTAAATGATTAAAACTATAAAACAGTTGTAGCAAGTAGCAAGAAGAATAAAAAAAAGTATGGAACAAGAAATATACATATCACTGGTGCATAAAGGTAAAGATGCATGGATATCAGAAGCAAGATAGTAATGACTGCAAGATACAAGAAATCTAAACTAAGATCAAGTCTGTGCACAAGAACGTGTAGTGAGTCTAGCAAGAAATACAAGTGAGTCCAGACTATAAAGAATGAACTCGGTATCTTTAAAATACTTGTTTCGACATGTAAATGGCTAGGGGTAAGTACGGCTCACCGCGCACTGGGTGGCGCGGCTGCTATCATTCTAGATTAGACCAGAAGGGGTGATTCCTGATGATTCCAGATGGGAATGTTTACATGCCTACTCGAGTATTTTTCTGCCCCAACTAATACAAGTGAATCCAAGACCCGACACGTAAATCAAGTATGAGTCCAGCCTGAAACATGAGTGATGCCTGTAGTGATGCCAGTAGTGATTCCATAATAGAGGCCAGAAACATAAAATAAATACGTGTCGAAAGTAAATGAATCCAGAAATACCAGTTCGTGTCCCGTGTTGTGCCAGAAAAATCAGATGATACTATATACTAGAAGCTGAATCATAATAATCATCAGATAATAAAAAACTATCAGAGAATGTACTCGCCTTACGTCCTGAGCAACTAGCGATCCGAACTGGTGTCGCAAGGACCTATTACGAAAAGAGTAAGGTTAAACAGATTTCTAATGAGTTAAACAGATATAAAATAACTAAAAAATAGGCTTCTAGGGTCGTTCTAGCGTCAAACGGGTCAAACCGG